>BGPR01007970.1:0-67224 GCA_013235015.1 Araneus ventricosus | reverse complement strand
CAAATATTTTCCGATAGATAGCGCTGTTACTCCTAGCCAAATATCACTCTCCTCCCTTCTTTCCCGTAAAGTTCATTGGAATAGCAGCGTCTACTAACGAACTAGCTGAATTTTCAAATTTTCCTAAGGTGAGTAACTTTCCTCCCTTATAAATAATCTTCTTTTCTATGTTTTTATATTACAATTTCCATTTTACAAATTATATTCTGAAAGATAACTGTTCATAGTTACTGTAGTGCATGCTGTTTAATTAAATACTTTCAAAGTAAACTATTCATCGGACACAAAAAAATGGCGACATGAGATAAGTGCAGGGCCATTTCGCTTGGGGACGTTAGCCGGCTGCCCAACTTGCCCCGTAGAATGTTGATCCTGTGGAAATGGCGAGCGAACGTGCCACGTAGTATCTCCAGTTTAATTGTAACGAATGAAGTCTCGAAATCAATTCATTTATGTAACAGTTCTCTCAATTTCATGTATAATTATTCTCTTTTAATTTCTATATTCAAAGGAAGAAAGTATTGATGATCGAAATTTGCAAATTGAAATCATATTAAATATCCCATTGTTATTAAAAAACAATAATTACGCTAAAATATTTTGAATGCATATAGAATTTAAAGTTGAGTTTTAGTAATATTTTATAAAGATTTTAAAATGTTCTTTTAATTTTCAGATGGGATTACGTCGAATTAACATGGCATGTCCATTACTAACTATAATGATTCAATGTTGCTGTACAACAAAATGACTGCTACACTGTTTTTCATTATCTGCGATATATAAATATATCGAATTTATGGGATATGACCAAATTTAAGATGCAAGATAATTGTTAAGAAAATCTAAGCTGATTCCTCATCTCCATTAAAAAAGTGCAAACAGAATGCGCTGTTATTATTTTACGATGAATTTAAAATTGTATCTTAGGTTCTTGCTTGTTGAGAAAATGCACCAGATTTGTATCTATAACCTAACTGTGTTATTTAAAATATATTATTATTTATTTTTTTAAAATATTATTATATTCTTATAACATGAGTGTATATTATTAATATCTTCGATAGTATGATCAATACCGGAAATCATATCAATATGTGCATATAGTTATTCTTTTATTGTATTATTATTCTTCTTAAATTAATACTATAATTTATGTTATTATAATAATAATATTATTATTTATCTGCCTTAAATATAATAATATGCAAGAATTTTTTTGTTATAATCACATCATGCTACTTTGTTTCTCCTGGTAGGGCACGCTAAGATAGTTCGCCATTATGTTAGAAAATCGATAGAGGGAATGCTCTTTCTGAAACAATGAGGTGCTGTTTTAGATGAAGCTGTAATGATGAAAATTGTGATGATGAAGTCATTTAATTCTGCTTTCAACCTTAAAACTTATTAATTTTGTATTTACTCTGTTTTTTTTTCTTCACCTAATTTTATGGCTTCATCAAGGAATGGTGCATGAAAGAGATTTTCATTTAGGATATCTTGTGTTATCGTTCGCAGGAAATGAAAAGTAAAATGTGATAATTTTTTTTTATGTTTCTTCAATTCTACCTTACCAGAATATTAAATAAGTGATGTGGCCCAACTTACCCCGTAGTCGGGGCAGGTTGGGCCACGCGACTTGGTATCAGTTTCAGCTTTTAAATTAATACTAATAGTTAATATTTTCAAATGTTATTGTGGTGAATTCTTCCTGAAGGTACACTGATAGTGTTTGCATTAAAAAAAATTTAAAGGTTGAATTGTAATTTTTTAAAAATTCTTAGAAGAAAAAACGGCCCAACTAGCCCCGGTCTACCCTATCTTCATTGGCTTTTGATTCTCTTTCACGAAAACACTGATTTCTGAAGGATAATTTTGCGTAGAAATTCATCCCTTGAATCACCAATTTCAAATCCTAAAATACCTTACTGGTGATTTCAGTAAAAAATACTGAATATTAATCTTAAGCAGTATAGGTTCGTACAGATGCGGCGTATAGAGTGCGCCAGTGGGAATGTACAATAAAATGAATAAAAATTGTCGATGGTAGACAGCTCACCACCCTTCAAGCCTCTATTAACATTCCTCCTACTTGCTCTGATAGTTTCCACTAATAATGAATCAGTCAGCTCGGTCTGATCGCGATTGAAAGTGCATGAAACCTCTCCACAACCCAACCTCGCTATCTCTGAATGATGGGAAATCATCCCTACAGAGCAATATTCGGCTGTTTTCTAAGAATTAAGCATGGAAATAGCAGCTGAGGCGAATCTGATGCATTATATCTCGATGGAGAAGTAACTGAGAATAGCCACCAAGAAACTGATACTGTGACTGAAGTGGAGGACAATTCGGTTCACGAAGAATATAGAGACTCAAAAGCAAATACAAATGTTTGCATCATACTGTTACAGAGCTATAAAGTCGTTTCCTTGATATGCTAATCTTGGCGACAAACTTGGCAACTTGGCCATAAATTTGACGACCATTGTGGCGACTTGGCGACAAAGTTGGCGACAAAAGGAATTCTGTAGAAGGACCTCGAACTTTCAACCCATTTCTACTGGTTTCATGAACTTTCTAGAGATTATGTCACTTCCTACGTAATGAAGTCACTTCCTGTTGAAAAGTATAAAAGGCAAGCTCTCAAGCCAAGAAGAGTCAGTTGGATTTTGATCTGCAAGCAAGCTGGTGAGCTAATAGGAAACCTTTGAGCGCTGTGTTGAGATTTAATGGTAATCTCTGTTGTGAATTTTTACAAGTGCTGTTTTAATATTTGTGTTACGTTTCTTTGCTTAGAATACCTGTAAAATAAAGAGCTTTATTTTTGTAATCCTGCTTATTGGACTGCATTCACGTACACCCACAAGACGAATTTGTCATAATACATTCATTCAACCTCTAATCTTATACAATAAAAAATAAGGTTGCGTATAGTTAAATAAGGGTAGAGTTGGATAAAACGTTAAGATGCATAAAGTGCTCCAACCTGATCTGAGTGTTCTAAAATGTTAACTGTCCACGAAGTTATACATAATGAAAAGTACTCTTTACTATACATTCATTCTAATTCTTCCTACATAATTAATAGACTGGACATTCTATAAAAATTTATACGTGAACTTTTGATGTGATGGTTAATTTAGCAATTTCTTAACCATACACTTCCAAAGAATATATCCAACCACAATGGCCGATTTCCTGTAGCGGAAAACTCATCAAATTTCAGTCATACATCATCTCTATCATATCTCCTTTTTAAGGTGAGAATTTTCATCAGATTATGCAAAGTCCTCGCTGAAAAGTTCGACAGTGATTTATTACCGCCATTATTACCATCACTATATGACAGGAGTTTCCGCTTGTTGCTTGTAGATCCAGAATCCATATAAACCTTCACAAAGAGAGCATATATCCATATAGTTACTGAATGGTCATTATTATTATTATTATTTAAAGAAGTACAGATAGAAGAGCAGAAACTGTATATCCAAAACTGTGATTAAATCAATTCTGAAAGTTTTGAGCCCAAAATCAGACGCTCTGTACTTTAGTGCTATAGATTATTTCTTTTGCATTTATTAAACCAACGCTTTGTGAAGTGTTAGATGAAAAATTTCTATCTTAAGAAAAAGGTCATTTAAAGATATTAGAAATTTATGAGACTGAACTCCGCATGATCAAATTTTAAGTAATAAATAATTGATAATTTTTTGATTTATCGACATTTTTATGCAACCTTTCATTCGTAGAAAATAAGGGAGAACATTCATAATTTTTATTAAGTAAAAATAATAGTTTTTGATTTAAAATTTATTAGTTGTTTTTTTTCAGAAACAATTTATTGACGTAGTTCATTTCAGCATTTTCAAATAAAGCACATTTCATTTTGAATTAATGATATACATATTAAGAAAATTACAAGAAGCGAAAGCAATAAAAACGGCTGTTGAATTTCTGTTTCAAATAGAATTCAGCATAGAATCGAAGGCAACATGAGATCATGTTCAACGTATAATCGAAATGAAATGTTTTTATTTAAAAATGTTCTATGATTGCTGTGATTAAATTGTGATTTTAATCGAAATTTTCATTCAATAAATGAAAATAATTATCTAAAAGTCAGCAAATAACATTATTTTAGAATCTTTTATTCCATACTAAGTTCAAAAACTAATATTATATAAACCACTAAGTAAGGAATAATTATACTTCTCACTTTATTATGGTCCTTATAAAATGTGATACGAATATCAAAACAAAGATTGGTTTTATGTAACGTGAGGCAGTGGCGACTCGTCAACTCACAAACGAGCAGTACTGCATAAAAAAAACATCAAGGTAATGTATGTATTAAAATACATACATTAAAAAAATTTAAATGTATTTAAAATAGAATTTAAAAAAACAGTTTTACTTCTAAACAACTCAAAATTTTTTAATTGTATATTAGGAAATCATCCACGTATCTTTTTCCCACGAGTGATTTCTAATAAGAAGAAAACGAATGCAGCAGATGAGTTTCCGTCGGACAACGTGAAAGCCAAACCATAACCAAATAACAGCGAATGAAGCAGACGCGAAGAAAAATAAATCAAGAGAGCGAAGGCCATCCACGGTTGGGAGGGAGAAAGAAAGGAGCAACACACAGTTAGCCTTGCGCCAAAGGACTGCATCGAATGCAGCTCAAGCCTCCGGCAAACTCAATGGGAGGAAATATTGACTTCATCTTCCGACGCATCGCTTAGCTGTTGCGCAGTGAGCGAATTTTGATGCTTGAGAGGGCTCCTTCCCGAACAGTTCCGGCTTGTGTATCTGCTACTTATGGATGTATTATCTGTTTTCCTTCATTTTCGCTTTCCTTTCCCTCCATTTTCGTAGCTGGTCGAACTTCTCAATGAGAAAAATTGACTTAATAGGATATTTTTTTAAAAAAACTGAAGAACAAATTTTTAAAATGATTTCAGGGAGTGCTGCAGCTCTGCAGCCCTACTGGAAGAACAGCCACTGACGTGAGGTTTTGAAGCTATACGATAATTACAGGACAACATTTTTGTAACGTTCGATCATGATTCAATAATGAGCTGCAAAAAAACAAATGTTTATTGTAAGCGTTTTCTTCTTCGTATTAATGTGTATGAGGTGTTTTTTGTACTAAATCGATAACGCTCTACAACTCTGTAATTGACATTTACCTCTATTTTGTACCGTTTTCGAAATAGGAACGTTAACTACAGAGTTTGCCACCAGGTGGCGCTGTAAATAGGCTCATCGCATAGCGCATATACTCTTTACTTTACCTAGACGCTACTTTCATGATTATAGCTACCTGTCGTTTTGAAGTTAAAGAGGCCCTTATTTAAATGGGCGCGCTGTATAACTTTATTTGTTTCATGCTTGTAAGGAAGTAACTTCGGTATTGAATTTTGTAACGCTTTCCGATGAACTGAAGTTTTGAAATACTGTACGTTCCTTATTTTCGATGACAATACACTATTTTAATATTTTAGGAACTTACTTATCAGTTGATTGATTAGTCAGTTATGAATTGCAGAAAATGCTGATTTCAAAATTCCACAATATTTGTAATCATGATTTGGCAATTAAAACCTGCGAAGTAGAAAATAATTTAAAAATACATCGACTTTTTAGTTTTTAATAAAAGAGTGATTTTTAAACCTGTTTATATTAAATTTATTGACATATTTTTAGCTAAAATTAACCTGTAGGGATTTTCTATTGAGGCAAAAAGTATCATTACCATGACATCAAGAGATTAAGTAGAATAAAATAAAAGTTCTTCAGTTTACCAAGAGAGTAAACAAAAATATATTGAATATAGTTTAAAGAGTCCCAGCCTGTAAGGTTGTAAGACATCGCAATCAAACCTAAACAGAAAAATTCTAACTTGAATTCTTTATTTAATGTTGGAAACGAAACTAACGATTTTGTTTTCCTTTAAATACGTTTGGAATAGTTAAAATACTAATGCATGCTCTTCTAATGACGAACAGTGTAAATGCTTACCCATGATCTGTAGAGTTTACGTTCACTTTCGCGGAATAAAGAATTATGCAAATGCACCATTTTAATGGTCAGGTTTTTCAAAGCATGTTTTTTCAGAGAGGCAAAAGAACAAAAGTATGAATATGTGATTAAGTTCTTAGTAACTATCCGAAAAATAGTTTTTCTTTAAAAGTTTTCTTTTTTTATCCTCTTAAAAAAACTACTCAAATATTTTCTTTTGAAGTTTTTATTTTCAGGACATGGATAGTCCAGAATAACAATAGGGTCGCGTAATCTCGGGTTGTGATTGATTTCTTTATTCGTTTTACGTTGGCTTGTTGTGTTAATTACCAGAAAAACATGGATACTAGTTATGACTGCATTTGTACCTGCTGAGATAAATTACATTTTTCTGAATATGCAGTAAAGAATTATTGCATAGGAATTAGGAATAAAGAATTATGAAAATGTGTCATTTTAATGATCAGGTTTTTCAAAGAAAGTTTTTTCAAAGAGGCAAAAGAACAAAACTATGAATATGTGATTAAGTTCTTATTAATGATCCGAAAGGAAGTTTTTGTTTTTCTTTAAAAGGTTTTTTTTATTCTCCTAAGAAAACTACTGAAACATTTTCTTTTTAAGTTTTTATTTACAGGACATGGATAGTCCAGAATAACAATAGGGTCCCATAATGCATCTTTGGTTGTGATTGTTTTTTTTAAATTCTTTTTACATTTGGTTTGCTGTGTTAATTAGCAGAAAAATCTAATGTATCTCTGCAGGTACAAAGGCATTGATAACTAATATCCAAACGATACGAATGCACAGCAGTCTTTGTATTAATATCAACCCATTTTTAAGCACAGAAGCAAACATACAACTCAATCCGACTATGTGTCCTCACTTATCGTGGTCCAATAGCTAATTTCTAAATCGTTAGAGATAGATATATGGTTTCAATTAGAAAATTGTTTCAAATGAAGGGAAGAATTATATTTTTTGTTTTTTGTGTCAATAAATATTTGTCTGAGAATTTACGAATTCTAATTTTTTATATGGTCCCCCGGTACTATCAGTCCTAATTAGTAAGATATTCGTCACACACTGACTTTTAAAACACAAAAAACCACTCTTCTGCGACTAAAACTGACCGAGTTATGAAGCTTTGCTTTTCAAAATTGTAAACCAATCAGAGGTCTTGTCGGGCAAGTGTTGTGCATTCATTAGTGGATGGTCTTCGAGGTTGCTATTGAAATGATGTAAAGTGGTCTAAGTCCGCAATATTCAAAGCACCCCAGCTCGATCAGTTTTAGTCTCAGAAGAGTGGTACTTTTTTCATTTAAAATGTTAGTGTGTGAAGAATATTCCACTAACTATGACTGATACGACCGGGCGACCGTATAAAAATTAGAATTCGTAACTTTTTTCAGAAATATATTTATTGACTCAATAAGTATAAAATATAATTCTTTCTTTCATGTAAATCATGTTTCGAATTAGAACTACTACTTGTCTACCTCTAACGGTTTAGAAATTAGCTGTCGGATCACGATAAGTGTGGACACCCTGTATATATAAGATTTGATTCGTAGGTAACCGGACTTTTTATGTTACAGAAGAACGACGTGCTGGTCAAGGGCAATGACATACGGCAGAATGGTTTGCCCTCCCCAATTTACCACCTGCTAAGATACAACACCGCATATCGCTCCGTACGGTTGTAACCTTAGTTAGAAGTGATTCGTTCGTGTACTCTGAGTTTGAAAGGAGCAGCGTATTATTTTCAAATTCCTCTTTAAACTTAAACCTCTTAAACTAAATTAGCTATCGGATCACGATGAGTGTGGACACCCTGTATATATAAGATTTGATTCGTAGGTAACTGGACTGTTTTTGTTACAGAAGAGCGACGAGCATGTGAAAGGCAATGTCATACGGCGAAAAAAGGTTTGCCCTCCCCAATTTACCACCTGCTAAGATTCAACCCCGCATATCGCTCCGTACGGTTGTAACCTTAGTTAGAAGTGATCCGTTCGTGTACTCTGAGTTTGGAAGGAGCAGCGTATTATTTTCAAATTCCTCTTTAAACTTAAACCTCTTAAACTAAATTAGCTGTCGGATCACGGTGAGTTGTGGACACCCTGTATATATAAGTTTTGATTCGTAGGTAACCGGATTGTTTATGTTACAGAAGAACGACGAGCATGTCAAGAGCAATGACATACGGCGGAATGGTTTACTCTCCCCAATTTACCACCTGCTAAGATTCAACCCCGCATATCGCTCCGTGCGGTTGTAACCTTAGTTAGAAGTGATTCGTTCGTGTACTCTGAGTTTGAAAGGAGCAGCATGCTATTTTAAAATTCCTCTTTAAACTTGGGAAATCTGATACAGAACTTATTCGTTATTGCAATAAGTGTGCGGGGAAAAGAGCTTGCTTGGTGCACAAGTTTTTGACTGATTACTGTAAAGATTTAAAAGTTCCTGAAGGCCAGTCAACCAATTATATTACACTAGTGTTAATTCTATTCTACGCGAAAAAGTGCGGAGGAAACGAAATTATCTGTGGAAAAACAAATCATAACTTCTACACCAGAACACTTCATCACCGCATTATTTAGAGTCTGCCAAGATATTTTTGGAAAATCACGGGATCCCCACTAACACAAAGCCTATTCATCTGATTTCATCCCAATTAAGTTATTTTTATTCTCCATGGTCAAACCAAATATAGAAGGAACCAAATTTGAGAATGTAAATGCAGTGGAAACAAAAGCGAAGGATAAGATAAAAAGGCTTTCGTGAAAGTATTTGAAGCACTGGTTCGAACAGTGGAAAATACATATGAACCGGAGCAGGGATGGAGGAGGGAAGTACTTTGAAAGTAATAATATCAAAATCGTAAAAAACTTTAAAGCCACAGTGTGTTTATTTTTAGACACCCTCATATATCTAAATATCATTAAAATAGCGCCTTTTTATATGATTAAGGAACAGAAATGCAAAGGGAATATTGAAGTGAGAAATTATCAATAAGTCTTTCCAAAAATTGCTCCGATGATATTTATTTTACTGATTGATTTGTTTGGTTCAAGTTCCCTATAGAGCTTTTATAGACTGAGAGTTGCGGGGGGAGCTAATATCATTTAAACAACGCCATTTTATGTGACTATGGAACAGAAATGAAGAAGGAACATTGAAGTGAAAAAATATAAATAAATCTTTCCAAAAATTGCTCCGATGATATTTGTTTTACTGATTGATTTGTTTGGTTCAAGTTCCCTGTAAGGTTTCTATAGAGTGAGAGTTGCAGGGGGGAGAGCTAATATCATTTAAATAAATAATGCCATTTTATATGATTATGGAGCAGAAATGCAAAGGGAATATTGATGTGAGAAATTATTAATAAGTCTTTCCAAAAATTGCTCGGATGATATTTGTTTTACTGATTGATTTGTTTGGTTCAAGTTCTCTGTAGATATTTTATAGTCTGAGAGTTGCGAGAGGAGCTAAGAAGTTTCAAGTTAGATGAGGCAAGGAGGAAATCTCAATGATGTCATTCTCATCAAGTTACCAAGGGCAAACTAAAGAGAAGACATCTAGATTTTGTTATATAGGGATATTTTAAAATCATGGGACAAACTTTCACCCTATTGTAGACAGGTATGGCGTATAGAGTGCGCCAATGGGAATGCATCATAAGCTGAATAAAAATTATCGAAGGTGGAGACCTCGCTACCTCGCTACCCCTCTAACCTCATATTGACATTCCTTCTACATGATTCCATCCGCCCGAGGACGATTCTGATGCATTAAATCTCGATGGAGATGTGACTGAGTTCTGCGACCAAGAAACAGATTCTGAGACTGACGTGGAGGACAATCCAGTTCCCGAAGAATATAGCGACTGAAACTCGAACAAAAATGTTTGTGTCATCCATCCATTCAACCTCTAATCTTATTACACCATAAAAAATCAAGTTGTGTGTAATTACGTAAGCGTAGAGTTGGAAAAAGAGGATGGCGCATAAAGTGCGCCAACCTGATCTGAGGGTTCTAAAAAGTACGGTCCGCAAAGGGTTCAGGGTCAGGCACACAGAAACAAGTAATTTTTACAATAGAAAATAGGGTCAAATACGTAAAGGTGGACCGTTACAGGGGCTCTTAGTCAGTGTTAGTAAAATAAACGGATGCAAAAGATAAAGTGGTCACCACAGGTTCTATGGAATGCAAATTTACAGTAGCATAGCAACGCAGTTGTATCAATAACAACATGCGAAGTGTGTGTAAATTGCAATGGCAAGTTATGTAAACATTTACTTTAAGTACTCTAAAGGGGTTATTTTATGTCCATTTATCATTTTTTTTATTAAATTTCAATTTTTAGAAGAAAATTTATTATTTGATACAATTGTAATGACATACATTAAAAATAATTCTTTAGATTCACTGTTATTGTGTTTATCTGTTTTGTTTAAATTCCAACACACAAACAATGCGAGTTTATTGATGAGATCCCATATTTCTATTACCCATAAGCACTCATTCAGATATGAATCACATGTGATCTACGCATCCTGAAAAAGCATATAAGTGCGAAGCAAATATGATTCCCTTGACACATGAAACAAATGTAGTAATGCGAATCGTATTGTATTCATATGACGGTCAATGTGAATGAATTTTAACGGAAGATATATTACATTTACTGAACTGCTGATGGTAGATTTGTTAGAGGAAAATGTTAATTATCTACTTTGTATGAGATAGAACTTTGAACAACTAATAGACATGAACATGCAGCGAGAGCTGGCTCCAGGGGCAGTGGCGGATTTTGTGAATATGAGGCCAGAGGCGCAAAACTGACTTGAGGCCCCCTCCCCTCCCCAATATCTTAAATTAGCCGTTGTCTTAGCCCTCCGATGTGCGTAGAATAGGTTTTGAGGCCCCCTCCCTTACCCAATGTCTCAAATGCGCCGTCGGCATAGCTCTACAATTTTGGTCCAATAGGTTTTGAGACTCCCTCCCCCTACCGAATGTCGCTAATTCTCCATCAGTTTGCACTACTGTGTACGTCGAATGGATCTTGAGGCGCCCGGATTTTCGAGGCACGAGGCGACCGCCTCTATCACCTGTGTGGAAAACCGCCACTGTCCAGGGGTGTGCAGCATGTGCCACGGTACAGGTAGCCGAGCATGTAGGAGCGCCGATTCCTGATCATAAATTTGAAAATTCGCGCGCGTTACATGGCTGCCGACTGGAACACAATGGAAATCTTTTACTATAATTAAACCATTTAGTACAGTTAAATCTGAATTATTATAGTTAATAAGTATAATTAATAAGTATAGTTAAATCTTTTATCATATGTACCAATATACGATATATACATTAATTTCGTTTCGCCAGGGCGCCACAATAATTTCAGATAGGGCGCCGAATACTCTGCAGCCTGCTTTGTACGCAGCTGACTGAATGTGTTTCGGAACCTAGTTGTATGGCATCTATGAGGATTTATTCAAGTTCCAATAGGCATTCAGGTATTCCACTTCAAGGAATTTCCTCGTCGCTAGTGATAAAATTGGGAGGCATAGCAGGATTCTTGTCAATATAACTCCTCTCACTATATGCTGCGCTGCGATATTTCTGAATATTGAACTGAATTTTCCACTGGAATTTACCTAAATTTAGTAATTGAAAGCTTTGGTTGAATATAGGAATGAATGAAAATTGTTTAGGGGGTGGGTATTAAAATTTAAGATCTATTTCCTGTGATTTGAAATATTGCTGAAATAGTTTACAGTGCTGAACCAACTATAGTTGGGTTAAACTATACAAGTGGATAGAAATTATTGAAAGCCTTTGAACGTGTATTTAGAGTGGATTAATCAGAAAGGTAGTCACTTTGAATGAAACTTATAAATCATCAGTTTTCGAAACTATAAAATCGGAATTAGTTATGTCTGATTAATTTAAATATGAAGAAAAATACTGCTAGAAACTAAGGAGTTTTAAATTTTAATTTTGCTGAAGTGTAGAGGAGAAAAATAATTTAAATTATTTCGACATGATGTTTGCTATGCCGAAAAAATAAATCGGTTGTTTAAGTGAATGAAGAAACAGCTGCAAACATTTAAAGTTTAAACGATATTGTTCAACTTTACAGAAAACATTATCAACATATTGTTCGAAGGGTTTACCAGTTGGATGAAGAATACCTCACGGATCTCTTAACTGATAATGGTAGAACAGATATTGTGTAATACGCTTCCATTCTGTTGAACTTACGTGATAGTTCTATAACAGTAGACCTTTCCTAAAAAAGCCTTATTTTAGGATATTTCCTTCGTATTCTATCAAGACCTGAAAAAAGCCTTATTTTAGGATATTTCCTTCTATCAAGACTTAAAAAGAGCCTTATTTTAGGATATTTATTTGCATTCTATCAAGACCTAAAAAAAGCTTTATTTTAGGATATTTCCTTCACATTCTATCAAGACCTTAAAAAAGCCATATTTTAGGATATTTCCTTCACATTCTATCAAGACCTGAAAAAAGCCTTATTTTAGGATATTTCCTTCGCATTCTATCAAGACCTAAAAAAGAGCTTTATTTTAGGATATTTCCTTCGCATTCTATCAAGACCTAAAAAAAAACCTTATTTTAGGATATTTCCTTCGCATTCTATCAAGACCTAAGGAAAGCCTTATTTTAGAATATTTCCTTCGCATTCTATCAAGTCCAAGAAGAGAACCCTCATTTGCGTTTTTCTTAAAATAACTGATTTATATATTTACCTAGTTTAATTATTCACCTTACGATATAATGTTTGATGACTTACGAGTTTTGCAAAACATCTTTCACATACTTTTCAATCTTAAACCTGTTTCTAATTCCAGTAGCATTTTGTGTAGAACAAATCTGGATCACTTCAATGATTTCAAGCAAAACATTTTCATCGCAACAAGACATTTTACGAAGCCGAAACTGAAAGCATAATCTACGCACTTATTTATGTCGTTCTGCAGATCCATTTTGTTTCAATTTCTTACATTTCTACTAAGTAAAAATATCCAGTCCTCTCTTTTGTGATTTAAATCCCAGAGTAACTAAAAAGAACTCAATTTGTAAGCAAAATTAGTTGTTAACAAAAGTGCGCTAGTGTAGAAAATTTGATTCTAAACAAAAATCATCAAAATTCTGGCAGGATCAGAGTCCAGACATTAGCAGTAGATTAGAATAATCTAATGAACTAAGGGCACTGTTTCATCACTAAAAGAATAAAAAATCCTTTAAGAAGGTATATATCTGTTTTTTTCAGTTTGCTTTGTTTCTAGGATTCCATGTTTTTTTCTAAAATCTGTAACTTTTGGAAAGTATAAAATCTGTATCTTTTTTAACAGAAAGATTGCTTTCAATAAAGAACACTTTATAATTATTTGTAATGAGAAAATATCCAGTGGCCATATTTATGTGATACCTGTGGCCATAACTAACTGAACACTATTTTAATGGAAATATAGATAATTTATACAAGGTGATTCAAAAAAATGTGGCCATAAATTAAGAGTAAGTCAGGCATGCGATAAGTATCCAAAATCACGCAGGAACATGGGTGCGCAAACGCCATCTGGAGGCAGCAGATGGCATTAAACATAAAACCGTGCTGGTATCTTTCTGAATAGTAACGGTATTGGATTGGAAATTTAATATAAGTTGCCCTATATATCTGACTTTCAAGTTGCAAAAAAAAAAAAAAAATTACCCTACCTTTCACGTATTCGCCGTAAAAAATATTTACTAAAAATATTATATCTTCTTTTATTATCAATGCATTTATTTGAAATTTTAATGCTATGCGTCTCTAGTATATTGGCAAATATTTTGTAAGTGGCGTATTATTCCAAGGAAAACTCTGCAAGTTATAAGCAAAAAACATTTGGTTAAATTTGGGATTTTTTAAAGAAACTTTCATACTTTCCCGAATATTCGTGCTATTTTTACAAAAATGTTGCAAACCATTACCAGCTTCTTGTAAAGCGTGGTGAGTCAAAATCTCGTTTCCTTTCCATCAATTTCTATTCGGTCTCCTAAATCTCCTCGCGACCGAATCTTCAATGTAAATTGTGAGTACCAACCTATTCTTTATATAGTCAACATTGGAGGAAAATTCATCTTGCCTTTCGGGAGATATTTGAAATAATTAGAAATTTTATTCTGTATGCCTTACCTAAACTTAGATTTGGTCAGGTACAAGCCACAGGAAGCTGAAAATGCAAATTTTTTCAAACATCTGCCGAAAGGCAGGATGCATTTTCCACCAACATTGACCATATAAAGAATTGGTTTTAACTCATAATTTACATTGAAGATTTGGTCACGAGGGCATTTAGGGGAAGTACCAGAAATTAATGAAGTTGGAAAAGGATTTTGACTCATCTCCCTTTACAGAGAGCTGATAATAGTTTGCAACTTTCATCAATTATTTTATAATATGTACGCAATATTTACATGCATTTTCGTAAAAATAGCACGAATATTCGGGAAGATGTAAAAGTTTCTTTAAACTATCACGAATTTTTCCGCATGTTTGTTGCTTATAACTTTCAGAGTTTTCGTTGGAACATTACAAAACTTACAAAATCTTTGACAATATGCTAGAGAAGCATTGCATTAAAATTTTAAATAAATGCATTGATAATAAAGGAAATCTAATGCTTTGTAGTAAATAACTTTTTACTGCGCTTGCGCGCAGGTAGTGTAAATTTTTTTTCCACAACTTCAAAGCTAGATAAATAGGGCAACTTGTATAAAATTTCCAACTCAATACCGTTAAAATATCAGCATTTTGGCCAGCGCGGTTTTATGTTTAATGCCATCTGCTGCCTCTAGATGGCGCTTGCTCACCTATGTTCCTAAGTGATTTTGGATGCTGACTTACCCTTAAAGTTTGGCGACGTTTTTTCGAATCACCATGTATAAAGTAGTCTTCAGCGAAGGAACTGAAGATATTAAATTGAATTTTTGAGAAGATTTTAAACAAAGTAAAAGATTCTTAGAAATACAATAGAATAAAATAGAAAAGGATAAGTATTCAAATAAATGAAAAAAAATCATTAACACATAAAAAAAATGAAAAAGAATTACAATGATATGCACCAGGAATCTTCTGGCAGGTGTTACTCTTCTGTGTGTGTAACTGCGTGAGGGCCGGAGACGACTTTCCTCTAGCTTCATGAAATTGTTAATTTGCGTTTTTCTGTACCATGGTGCCAAGCACAACTTAATTGTCGATGACTATTCTTCATTTCTAAATACTCTTAAATAATTTATGAGTATCCCAAATAAAGAACGATAAAGGACTCATTCTAAAGAATTATTGAATGGAATAATCCTACAGATATTTCAATCTTTGTCTCTCAGCTGAGTATCTTTCTAGGTGTTAAAGCTTCCAAAGCAGTAGAAATCCCATATTTCAATCTGATTTATATCAAATTGAAACTCAATTGATCAAGTGACATTTTTGCCAGAAGAATATTGTTCCCTCAAATTAAAAATACTTCTACGATGACACGTGCTAATACAATTCTTCATACATGTGCTTTGATTCGCTTTGAGTGTGAAAATAAAAGAATACAATCAAAATATAAGTAAAATAAAAATGTATAAATATATGTAGATTTTTATACTAATGAGAACAAAAGAAATTTCAGTTCTTTGCTTTATATACCCAACTTTCTGAATTTGAAGGAGAATGATCATTAATATTTTTTTAAAATTTAGAAAAATATTTTTCCACCACAAAAACCGTTGCTTAAATTATATTTTCGAAATGAACACTAAAATTGCTCGAAAGAAATAATACATGCATGAAATGGATCATGCACAATAGACATATCTTTTTCTGACTATTGATGCTTTTTTAAACTTTATCTTGTTTATATGGAAGAAAAATTTCCTTAGAATGTTAAAGGAAGAACTCTTGGAAACTTCGACGGAAGTTGTTTCATTTTTGAAAAAAGATTCTGATTAATTAAGTTCCATACAAGTGCAAGCCTTTGTCTTACGGAAAACATTATTAACATCCTTTTTAAAAATATTTTATATAAAAGGGAACATTCTTTTGTTTGCAATCTTTCTTATAAGAAAATTCTTCTACATGCCAACTTATACATTTTTTTCATTCCCTAGTTGGTAGACTTAAATATAAAAGTATGAGACAGTTAAAGGAATTAGCACACCGGATGCCATATATTTAATTAAGAAAATTTTCCCTGGAATTCTGAGTATTTAAAACTCGGGTTCTTATTTCTAAAGTAATCTGGAGGAACTTTTTTTTAAAACTACTATTATTTTTGTGTCTGTCTTTGTCTGAAACTATCTTTAGAGAAGAATATAAATTATAAGACTTTAACTCGAGAATAAAAACATTCTTTTTGCATATTTTAAAGGATTAGATACTCTCTGTACAATTTTCTTTATTCTTACAGTCATAAAAAATACTTTTGGTAAATTGGATTTTTCGAACAGCAATATGTCATAAGAATTGATTTAAGGAACATTCCAATGTCACGAATTTAATTTAATTTGTAAGAACTATGAAAGATTAGCTCAAGAAGTGCTCCAATTTCAATAAAGGAGATATTTATTAAATTTATTAAGAAAAATTTTCAAAGGAAATAAAGTTTAAAAATATTACCAAACAAAGCAAAAAATTTAAACTTCCTTATCATGTCATTTAAACTTTTTCCTAACTGATGTGCAAATGCTCTATGTTTTTTTCCGTACTGGCTGTCACATCTTATGTACCACTAAGTCCTTAGAGTTTCGATTCCCTCGCATGGTGGACTCTTTGAGGACTCTTAATATACCCCTAAGTCATTACAAATCGATATCCCGCATAGTGGAATTTTGGGGATTCCTACCACTAAGTCCTTAGTGTTCTGATTCCCTCGCATGGTGGACTCTTTGAGGATTCTTAATATACCCTTAAGTCATTACAGTTCGATACCCCCGCATAGTGGAATTTTGGGGACTCTTAATATCTTATTAGTTTTACTCAAATACTCAATTATATCACCAAGGAAGTAATGTATAGTTATATTCAGCGGTAATGGAAGGTAATAAGTATAGTAATTTTACTGGAGGCCGAATGGATGATAGGCTTTATCATCCAACGGCATGCAAACAAAGTAAAATGTTTTCGTGTTTCTTCCACAAAATTGAAAAGGATAATTCTGATTTCTCTTAACGGTAATCTAAAAATAATTCTCCAATAGCTATTCTTATTTCATGCAATCACTGGAAATAATTTGAAAAGGTCAGATTTTAATGAAGGCAGATAGAGCTGGAGAACAGTGAAATGTTCAGCTGATTTCTCAGAAGGCATTTAACAAGTTTGGATCAATTAAGATCTTTAGAAATGACCTCAAGGGTTAAAACTCCAAAAGTTTGATTGCTCTGAGCTTATTTTAATTTACTGAGAAGTTAGTGTGGGATATTCGATAATTAAACGAAGGTCTTGCTATCCATACTTTTCTTGCACTGTAAAAATGTATTTATTTAGTTTCAAAAATGGGATAAGATTTCTATATGATAAATGCAAAGCATAGAGAAGTATTTAGAGCTTATTCCAGTGTCTGGTAATGATTGCCATTTCTTAATTTTTTTATAGTTCACAAACTTTATTTGCTTAAAAATTTGAAAAATTGCTTTAGTTCAAAAATAGTCATTACTGAAAATGATAATTAAAGGAATGAAGTATTTTTGCATTAAAATAGAAAAATTTAATGAAAAGAATTACTAATTCTACTTCAGCACTAAATAATAGTAATTCTGGTAATAAATAATAGTAACAATAATAAAGAAATTTCATTGTATATTTTTTAAGCAGGATATACAAGAAGTTAATTAAATGATTTGCCATAAATTTTTGACCGCTAAGTATTATTTCCAACTCTTATTAAAGATTAATTAATATATCTCTACTTATGCTTCGTATGAAATGAAATTCCATTAATTAAAATTTTATTAATAATCGAAGGTTCTGACAGGGTAATATTGTCTTTCATTAATAAACTTCACCAATATAACTTCACCCTTTAATATTGCGATTTACCTATTCATATTAGCCATCTTATACGAAAAATAACGGTAAGAATTTTATTTTGTATCAAGAAATGAATAATGATCCAAATGATCATTTAAAAAAAAATGATTTTTTTTATGAAGTGTTTAAAAATTTTATTTTGTAGCAGCACTTCTACAATGTACAACACATATGTGAACTTTAAAAGCTAAAGGAGTTATTACTTACAAACATATTGCTAATGATTATGAATTAAAATGTTTTTGCTGTTTTCATATATTTTTTCAGACATAAATTTATTTCATTTAGCGAATGTTATAAGGTAAGGAGCCCAAATATCGCCTACCACGGATTCTTCTTGATTTGTAACGGAATATGGTGGCCACTACCGGAACTACAAAGCTTTACTTTTAAGTAATTGCTTGAGGAAGCCATTAGAACCCGTATTGTTTTCTTCTTTTCTCTGGGAATTTTTGCTGATTTTCGTGGTAGGTGAATTAATAATTATGTTTCATTACTTTTAGCAAAATCGATAAAATTCAAACCATAATATTATACCATTTGAGACAATGATAGTGACTGTAATTGGCTACATTTTTGTGTAGTTTATTTTTTGGTTTGCAATCCGATTCCAAGAAGGGAATGCTGCCATGTTTGAGGATTCGGGTGTTCCCAATATCTCCCACTTAAGTTTTCTCATTATCGCCCACTTGGGTATTCCCAATATCGTCCTAGCCCTTTGAAGGCACTATATTAAAAGAAAAATTACCTTTAAAAATGCATGGCTGATGTCCTATCACCTGACTATACTCCTAAGTTCTTTTTTATTTTGATGTTATATTTAGGGGAAAAGTGTTAGAAGAATACTTTAACTACAGGGTCAGTTAAAAATTGACTAAATTTATAAATTGATAAATTTTTAACTACAGGGTGATTTTTTTAAAATTGACAGTATTCAGAGCCTTCTGTAGGCTGATATATCAGCTGAAATGCCACTAAAGTTGGTAGGAGGAATAATGACGACATGGGGATAAAGATTCTGTAATTAAAAAATTAGTTCCGAAAGTCATAGATAGGAGAAAATGTGGCGCTGTTGTAGTCAACACAACTCAGAATTAAGCGGGGTTTACACGCGAACAGGAAAACCGACAGCAAAATGTCGCTGTCAAGTTCGGACAGAGACTTGCTGTGGTCCGGTTAAAACTTTTAGGATCCTGCGCATGCGTCATCTCTTACTGTCGGTTTTACTGTTCGCTTGTAAACCCCGCTTTAGGCGAATGAAAATCAAAGAAGCAACGTCAGTGCAAAACACCTTTAACACCGCAAATGAACTGCCCAAAAGGTTACAGAGGGGAAATTTCAATGCACCATAGCGCCAAACCTCTTTCAGTGTGTTCTTTCACCCTTCTCGTGGACCACACATTGCATTCTGCACCCAATAGTCTCGACGGCCGAGAGTAACGTGACATCAGGAATTCTCAGCACAGTCCGTAATATGTTATCCTTTAAGTCGTAATATGTCGTCAACGTCGGGACCCCACCAAGATAGACACCAGATTTCAAATAACCTCACAGGGAAAAGTCGCATGAGGTTAGATCCGGGGAGAATGAACATGGAGAATGTTTGTTCTCAGGATGCAATGTGTGGTCCACGAGAAGGGTGGTCAAATTGAAGGGTCATCATATTCCCTCTCCGAGGAAGTAATTTTATTGAATAAAGAAGTATGGTGCTCGGTAATTTCATCTCTGTGACTCTTTGGGGCAGTTCATTTGCAGTTTTAAAGCGGTTTTGCTCTGAAATTTCTTCTTTATTATTCATTTGTCTAATCCTTAGCTGTGTAGACTAACAACAGTGCCACATTTTCCCTATCGGCGACTTTGGGAACTAATTCTTTTTATTACAGAATCTTTTTTCCCCTGTCGTCATTAGTCCCCCTACCAAATTTGGTGGCGTTTCAGCTGATAGATCGAGCTACAGAAGGCTCTGAGTACAGTCAGTTAAAAAAAATCACTTTATATATACATTTTTTTAAAATACAAAAAGTTTGTCTTGTAATGCATTCAAATTTTTTGGCCTTAATTTTCATGTTTAATACAGAACGTATGATCATAACATGTTACATTTTATTTCAATCCATGTTAGACATAGGTGATATTAGGAACACTGTTTTCAGTAGGAAAAATTCTGCGGGCGCAAGAAAATGTTTTGGGGTGTGTGATTAACTTATGTATTAAAATTGTAATTCGGTATGTTTTTCGATAACAGTCTAGATAATAGATTGGAGCAATTTTTAAACAAATTGCTCATGAATTAGTCTTCTGATTAAAATAATGGCTTGAGTGGGCGACTTTTGGACCCGCTACCTTATGCAATCTCAATACAATTTTTTTTATAATTATAGAATTTTTCGTAAATTCAGTAGATGAAAATTACTATGCAGTTTTGGCAGATAGTTTCCGTTACATTTTACTTTATTTGAAAATTATAACACATGATAAATTATGTATTTTAAGAAAAGTAAAAATAGAACGATAAAATGAACTCCGAAATAAAATGGCTCTCATCGGAAGAGCAAATTCTGTTCTCTCTCGTAAAAAGGAGCCAAACAAGGTATTTCAAGAAACTTTCTCCAAATCTCCAACAATGCAGTAATTTCCATTAACTCGATATATAAATGCTAAAGCGATACCGTGAACAGAATACAAAAGTTTTTCTCCCTCTTGCGACAAATGATCCACAACCATGCGTAAAAAATAGAAGAATATGCTCTCATTCTTCGGAGGAAACACATCAAAACTCTCTGCCAAAATATTTCTTAGGAATACTTTTTTATGATATCTTTACAGATAAAACTTCTTAGGTGCACCCGTATTTTGCAATTCCGTTTTACAAATATCTAGTCGCTATCTCTTTTATTCCGCATTTTTACTTTGAATTTTCCGTTATGTAGTGCAGGGTGTTTCAAAATGAATGGGCCAAAAATAAAACAGCCCTGTGAACATTGCATTTAATTTATTTAGATAATTCCAATTTACCTTGAAACTGCAGTTATCCAAGTTTCTAGAGATGTTCGATTGTGCTCCTTCGGTGACACGGCAAATGTCTACGCGGTAGTCAAGTTCGTGCCACACTCGTGATAAGAGATCCCCTGTTAATGCTTTCAGCACATTAGTTATCCTCTGCTTCAGTTCCTGTAAGTTCCGAGGAAGTGGAGGCACAAACACTTTGTCTTTGACAAAACCACAGAGGAAAAAATCGCAAGGAGTTAGATATGGGGATCTCGCCGGCCAACAAAGCAATGACAAATCATTTGCCCCTGCACGGTGAAAGGCGCTATTTTGACTAACAGCGCCTCTATCGGCGATTTCGTAAATGGAAATATTTTCGCTGCTGCTGGATGAAACGTGTATGATTTTAGTTTCCGAATAAATTGATTTTGGTTAAATTAATGAATTACATAATTCCTACTGTGCTATTCTTTTGGCCCATTCAATATGAAACACCATGCATGTGGAAAATTCTGATAATAGTTATTGTTAAAGATATTCCTTTGACGATTATTCGTATATGGCTGTCAACATGTGTAAGGAGACATACTGCTTAAGAAAACTAAAAAAATAGTTATGTGCTATAATTATTAGATGTTGATGCACTGAAAAGAGAAAACTTCATGAAAATACTGGTTTAAATATTTCAAAATAAAAAAAAAACATTCTTTACTACTGTATATTAAAGCACATGAAGGAGATAAATTATTTTTACTAGTTCGTAGAAATGCTAACTTAGGCAACTGAAAGTCATGACGTACAAATTTAATAATTAAAAAAACACACTTGCTAAAAGGTAAAATTTTTTATTATAAATATTTCTACTTTTCAGTCTGTAGTTCACAATTTATTATCAATAATATATAATTTTTTACGGAATCTTGATATTATTTTTCTCTGAAATCCACTACTAGGTGGCGCCCCTGGAGAATCAAAATTTAATTCAATCTATCGATAAATTGACAGTAAAAGTCTGAAAACATTAAAATTGTGAATTGTTATTGAGAATAGAAAAATGCAGAAAATTTTAAAATTCTTACTCTTTTGGAAGTGATCTTAAAATCGATTACAGATTTTCACATGCATGAAACAAGTCAAGTTAAATAAAAGTGCATAATAAAATAGATTCTATTAAAAGGAAAAGAAGTTTCCTTTAGCTATAATATGTACTTTCTTTTGCATTCTTCATAACAAGTATGTATTTTTCAGAAAAATAGGCCTAAAGTGCCTTTATTCTTAAAGATAATGTAATTTCTAAGGAAACAATCTTTAATTCCGTTTTATTTTTGAAATAACACCGGTCGTCCTAAATTATTTAACCCATTTTAAAAATTAATAAAAAATACCCTATAATGTAGCAACTTCGCGTTTTTCAGATGAGAGAGTAGCTCTGGAAAGATTTTTCAGATATATAACACGCCGTTACGGCGCTCTAAATCTGCTGCAGCGGGAGATTCAAAAGCAAGTGTCAAAATGGCTACCGTAAAGCAGAAGGCACGTCTGGCACGTCTTTGATTCCACGGAAGCAAATCAATTTTAACAGTTCAAAGGTGTTCGCTGTTTCAGCAACTCTTACGTTTACAAAAACGAAGTTGCTAGATTATAGGGTTCTTAAAATTAATTTTTGAAATGGGTTGAATAATTTATGACCACGCCGTATTATTATTTCGTAAATAATGAATAAGACATCTAAATAGTATTCCATAAATAATGATTTTAAATATTTCATAATTTCAAAAATTATTTCGCAAAATGAAGTGAAACAAATTTCACGTCAATTCGCTGAATATTATACTCACTCAATTTGCTAGAAATATTTAAGATGATCAAAATGTTAAGACTGTTAATCTGTCTCATAAAATACTGTAAATTATTAGTTAAGGTGTGCGAAAAATTAAATTGTTTTTCATTTCTTAAGGTTTTTATTTATTTTTTAGATTGATCGCAATCAGAAGAATCATTAGATTGGTCGCAGTTAGTATTTCCTTTGTTACATACACTATTATAACAAAGTCTATAATCTTTTAGACCAAATATTACATTTGGTGCTGCTGTTTAGAACTTTTAATTGCGTGCTTTTATCAGTTTGATATTTTTATAGATTTCCAGCTATTGTAAACATAATTCATTCATAATTTTTTATTCGATTTTATTCTAAGTTTCTGCACTACTTTATAGCAATAGTTGCGTCACAATAAATTTTTAATTCAGTAACTGTTTTCTCAGCGAATATTTATGTATAAAAGTAAAATTGCATATTACTTATAAAAAATGTGTTTTCACGACATTCAAGCTGCACAAAACTTGAGCAAGAATTTCACATCCCAGGAAAGACCGTTGTTTTGAAACTGAAAGTGACTGAATTTTGATATAACGTTTCCAATTTCGTATTTGGAGGAAAGCAAACATCTTTTTTTAAGCGCTTAGATAACTTTAATTATTATTAGTATTTTATAGTATTCAGGCAATTTGTGGAAAATAATATGAGCATTTTTTAAGCTACCGTTTTTATTTTCTCGTATACAAAGTATATAAAGAGAAAGTATTGTAAGCATCAAAAAATTCGAACTCAAGATTTTGACGAACCTCCACGTTTTAGACCTCCATGAGTCCGAAAAACACAATTTTGGAATTATGTCTGTCTGTCCGTGAACAGGATAACTCGAAAACTATTAGAGCTACGGGGATGAAATTTGGTATGTGATCTTTACACATAATTTATAGGTTTCCATCAAAGTTGAGACAAAATCCATCTACGGGAAGTCTGTCTGTCCGTGTTAATGTGAACGCGATAACTCACATAACTTAAATAGCTAGGTGGATAAAATTTGGTACGCATTTTTATCATCAGGAATGTAGGTTTGTATTGAATTTTGGACCTAATCCGTCAAAGGGTTGACTGTCTGTCTGTATAATCCCATACTTTTGAACGCAATAACTTCTTTAAAAAATTACTTTGATAAATGAAATTTGGTATGTGGCCTTCTTAACTTAATGGTATAGTTGTGTCTAATTTTTGTGTCAATTGGATAAAAAAAGGCGTTCAAATTGCAAATTTCGTTTCCTTTATCTTACACCCAACCCTATTGGTAATCAATCACTCCGGCTTCTAATTCCACTTCCACGTTGGACGATCTTCGGAAATCGTGGAATGACGTTTTGCTTATTTTTTTCCCCACTGGCCCCGGGGTTCCTGTTCGTTTCACTGCTATTTAGCTTATTTTTTTCTCTACATGTGTAGGAGTATACGGGAAAGTTTAGGGGAGACCACTCCCGTTGGTTTCAAAAGGGAAAAAGAAGCATCTCCTTTGGTTTCGACATACTTTAAACGTAGAATTGTAATAAATGCACCTGCACAATAAGAACAGCGCCACCTATGGTGGTAAGGCGCCAACGCTAAAAGACTTAGCAATGTGAATTGGCGGACTGAACTACTGAAAATGCCCAAATCCATAACCCCTTTGTAATAGTCCGGAATCAATGTAAATATGTATCCTTTATGTGTTAATGTTTGTGTTCAGTGATTATAATTAATCTGAAACGTTTCCAAAAAAAGCTAGCCAGTGTTATTTTGGCTTCCAAATTGAAACCAAGCGTTTTGATCTACTGCTATAGAATAATCAACTTTATCATTATTCTTCATTAAAGAGTAGCTTAAAAACTGATATTTATTTTATCTTGAAAGAAGAATATTTTCGCTTTTCTCAGAACAGTAAAGGTGTTCATCAGAAAATAATCAGTTGCTCGGATTCCCTCAAATTTAAAAGAGTCCAACTCACAAGAAAGTAATTTGTCTTTTTGATGAACACACTCTCAGAGACTATCAAATTTCCAATTAACTAGCTTTCAGCTTAAATGTTGATGTATTACAGCTATCATTATTTTTCGAGTAAACCTACTGAGATCGATGAGGCGCTTCAAAATTTTTTAACGCTTAAAAGGCTTCAACTTTTCGAAGGTTAAGTGAATATATATCTTTTGTACATCTTGTGAAAACATACTACGAAATAAGGTTGTAAAGCAAATATTTTTGTTTGGGGCTTAACAGAGGTATTAATGTTCATGTGTTGAATTTCAGTGGGCATTTATTTCGTATATGCGGACGATCTGTTGCTCAAATTCATCTAATAATTTTAATGATCCGTTCTTAAAGTGACCGTCTAAAAATGAGAGGTAACCATTAAATCCTCTGGGCACAGTTATTCTTCAATCAGTTTCCAAAACTATTAAAATATAATCCCTTTTCCAGATTCTGTATTCCTTCCGAGAAAACTATCTTTATAATTGAAGGCACTAGGATCAAATTAGAATATGCGGAGACTTCTGAAAATAGCAGCTTTCATGTGGCATTTTTCGATATGCTTTCTTGCAATAATTTTCTTACGCTTACTATTATTACAAGTTTCGAATACAGGGGGAGGCTATCGGGCTGCAGCCCCCCAGAGCTAAACCAAAATTCTTGATTTTATTTAAAATCACTACAACTGATTGTTCTTAATTTTCATTTAAAAAAAATAAAAACGTGGCAACATTGCTTTCTGTCTTGACAGGCTCGAAAATTTTCCTACTTTTCTAGTTATTTCACTTGTATTTGTAGCGTTGACGCGGTAGAAAATTTTTTTTGGCTAGTTATTCCATTGTATTTTTTATTACATTATCGAAAGTATTGTATTCTTCTTTATGATTCTCATTGTCAGATGAGAAAAGTCTGTAAAGTTAAAGTGTTTTGGCTTACATAAGCCATGAGGTTTGACATCCGTCACGACGATACAAAATTTTTATGACCTCAGGCCCCCCCCCCAGACCCGAATTCTGGATTCGCCACTGGTTATTAATCTAGTTTAGTGAATAATGCCATATCTGATGGTAGTTTTTTTTTCTTTTTCTTTCAATCTGGGGGAAATTCGGGTCACAAAGGAAATGTATTCCTTGAACTGACAGTCGGTTTCCACTTTTCCTTCCTGCCAGCTCTGTTTCTGAGAATCATCTGCTACCCTCTCATTCCGTGCGGACTTTTTATCCTCCACCTGGCCACACAAGCCGCTTTTAACCTTTCAACTGCTTTTTCCGCGATTTCCGCAAGTTGGAAGCAAATCAATTTTCTTCTGCATTCTGCGATTTCCGCAAGCTTTCGTGTTTACTTAGAGCTATTACAGCGTTGAATCTTTATATACTAATAAATCCTTACACAAAAATCAAACGTGCTTCGTTCACCGTAATTGAACATGTTTCCGAAAGTTGTATCTAATAAGCGATTTAAAAAATTCGGCAGCCATATGTTTAATTATCCAATCTGTTACCGGGTATCATTACCTCAAGGTAAAACTGTATTAACAGCGACAACACTGTGATGGTCATTTTCAATCCATCATTTAGAGTGGTAATCGACGAGTCGAAAAAGGAACTGTCATCAACCGCCTTCTTTTGTACGCCTCGTTTCCTTTGTGTCTGTCTGCTAAGGGATGAGGTGAACAAGTCACAAGACATTCTTTCACATTCTTTAGTTCCATTTGCTGCTGAATGTCGTTTGAGTTGTTGACATCGCGTAGATTTAAATGAGTGGTGTTAGTAAACAGAAAGCCTTTTCCGTCGAGGATGAAGTGAAAATTAGTAAGAGAATAGAAAACTTTGAATGCCAATCTGCTTTTTTGAGAGATTTTTTTCTTCTTAAATCTACAGTTGGGACCATTTAGAAAAATCGTAACGTGGTAATTTCAGCCTACGAAAAAAATCTGAAGAGTCCCAAGAAGTTGGGAAGTGCAAGCGCAATTAATTTCACTGTTTAATTTTTTAAAACAAATATTTATTTCAATTTATTATAGCCCATAAATAATTTTAATTCAGTGTAATTAATTTGTTCAATACAAAAATGAATCGATTGATTTAATCGATCGACAAATTTGAATCGATTGATGTTAAAAGAGGACTTTTGACATCTAGCAGATAACTATTATAATGATGTTAGAAGGTCTCTTCTGCGAAGAAACGTTCTTCTAACATCAGATGGTAACTTTGATGATGTACCAAAATATGGCTGTGAATGGTAGAAGTCCTATTTTTACATTCATCTTCATCAAATTAAAAACAAAAGTAAAAATGTATTTTTCGCCGAGTATGCAGAAGTCCCCTTTAACACCAATCGATTCATAATTATATATATATATATATATATAATTATTAATATTTTAATATAAACCAATATATAACTTGTTATATATGAAATACAAAAACAAAGTAAACAAGACATATCAAGAAGCAAATCATAAACTAAAAATTCATTATTTAAGCAATACGACCAAATCTAAAACAAAATCTAAAACTCCGAAAGTAATATAAATATCAAGAACAAAAGGTAAGTTTAAACATTCAGATGTTAGCATGTAAAAGAACTCTGCTACTATCAAAAATGTTGAAAAAAGCAATTCAAGTATATGGAGTTTTCACTTTCAGGATAAATAATTGGTTTTTAACTTAAAGGTTAGAATTTTTTTCGAATGACACAATTTACCTTGCTTCTTTATGTACATGACTGATAAAGTTAGTGTCTTTTATAATAATAGCAAACTTGAGCAAAATATGCATGTAAATAATTCCATAGTAAATATAAAATATCGCGATATGGAATATTCACCGTCGGCCTTCTATAAAATAATAAAATATTAAGGCAAATTCAATAACTAATATTTCATTCATTTCAGTCAAAACAAGTACAGCAATAATTGAATAATATCAATAATATATATTTAAATAAAATATTCTGTTGCATTTTCTGTAGGTATATTGTAGATGAATATTAATACAAATTCTCTAAGACAATAATGATTAAGCATCATATAAAATTCTCTTTTAAAGTGTCCGAGATATACAAATATTTTTGCACTGAATAAAAACTTTAAATTTTCTCTCTTACTTTTGCACTAACATGAGCTTAAAAAGTCGATTAAGAAAATATTTACTAAGCTTGTTCGAAATAATATTTTGTCTGACAACATTTCTTCTTGTTTAAAATATCACCTTCGTTTAATGATACAATAAGATATGCTGTTTGATTTTGAAGAGGAATGAATTTTTACATTTAATTTCCGTCATAGAATTTATGATACATTCAAAATAATAAATGTATAAAATATTCTTGATAAACTATAATGATTCTTGTATTCAATATTATTTCGTAGATACCTTATTTATTTATGATGCTACACTACAGTAGGGAAGATAAAATGTTTCACAAAAGATAAAAATTCATACACAAAAAAAAGAACAGAACGTAAAATGAAATCTGAAATAAAATGCTTTTATCTGAAAAGCATACTTCGTTCTCTCTGCGAAAAGAAGCCGCACAAGTATTTCAAAAAGCATTTTTCCAAATCTCCGGCAATGCTGTAATTTCCAACTAACTCGATACGTAAATGCTTCTGCGATATTGTGAACAGAATACACAAGTTTTCCTTCCTCTTACGAAGAAAGAATATGCGCCCATGCGGAAGAAAAGAAAGAATGTGCTCTCATTCTTCAGAGCAACACTTAAATATATCACATCCCCACCATCTGCCAAAACGCTTCGTAGGAAAACCTTCTTTTATGACATTCTTCCAGATAAAACTTTTTAAGTGCACCTGCGTTTTACTATTCAATTTTAGAAATATCGAGTTGCGACATATCTTTTATTCAGTCTTTAGATTTTAAAGTTTTGCTCATCTTCTATATGAAAGATTCAAATATGGGTTGTACTCTTGAAAGACGTACTTTGTTTATGATTGTCAACACATGTAAGAAGATATCCCTGTTAACAAAATTCAAAAGTGTTTAAATTTTAAAAATAGTAGTCACAAACGCATAAAAGTAGAATTCTAGTTCCTTGTTCTATTATTAAAGCAGATTCAGGAAGGTTTAAGAGAAACCTAATAACATTTTCGTTGAAGTTTATTTTGTGCCATATCAAAATCATTTATACATTACATAAAAATAAGTGAAAAATAATTCTTTTTTAGTTACTTAAGTGATTATAATTTTGTTGTTTGTTTTTATACCTACTATGAATTTTAAAGAAACGATTTTAATTGGTTTCAAATTAGTGCTGAAGTACTTTTCATCTCTAAATTATTTTTTTCTCCAAACCATATCCTAAAACAAAACCCTTTCGCGTTTATGGAAGACCGTGGGAAAAAGTGGAAAGATAATGAATAATAAATTTTCATAAATTTAAGCAAATATTATTTAAAATATAAGCAACAAAAGTTGGTTAACTTTCAGTCTAATGCTCGCTCGAAGTGCCCGCTTACTTCGTTCCTTTTAGGATCGCCAACTCTCTGCCGCCAAGAATGGAGAGGAGAGGATATTTGTTTTGGTTGCGCAATGGTGATTTTAACACGTGAGATGCGCGCATGCGCGGAAATTGATCTGTTCATCGGTGTTTTGCGCATAGCGCGATATTACGATTCGTTTTGATTGGTTTGTTCCGTTGTTCCGTTTGATTTGATTGGTCGATTCAATCGAATTTGTTTTGTCGGTTTGATTTTCATCTGATTTCATCATTTCGTTACTTGCGCTTCGTACAGCTGCTGTTGATTATGGCATTGGTTCCCTTTCGAAGTATGTGGATCAGGGATTGATAGCAAGCGGATACCAGTGTCCTAAGTGTAAACAACAATTAAAATAGGTATGTGAAGTTTTAACTACACTTTTCTCGTTTCTGCACATTTTCAGTCATTTTAGGTTCAGAATTGTGTATGTTACTCTGTGTTTCCGCTTCTCAATAAATAAGCGAAGCTACTAGTGTGCCGCTTTGCAGAAAACGAAGCCGCTGATGTTTTTTTAAGTTAAAAAAAATTGCCCGGTACGCATTTGAAATGCCGAAGGCATAGCGTGTTCAATCGCTTCCTTTTCAAATGAAGCATGCACAGTACAGTAATGAAAAGCGCACTGCGCATCCCAAACAGTGCTTGGCGCCAGCAAATCAAATTGCGCCAAGAAAAATTGGCGAGAAGCTAGTGGGCACCGTAGACTGAAAGATTACCCAAAAGTTTTCACTAAAGTGATAGATTTAATGTGAAAGTTTAGAAAGCAATTAGAACGCAATAATTTTACAATAAATATTGAAACGAACATATATTAATAAATCGGCATATTCCCACTCGATTTTAAAATTATCAGATTGCTGTACACAACATAGTAACAGGATCACATCGAAATGAATACCCATTCATAATTAAAGAACTCACTTGAATTTATTTCAAGCAATATTTTGTTTAGAGTTTTATTTTGAAATCTTTGTTGTAAAATCATTCATAAACGTCGTCTTTCTTTTCGCCAAATTAAGATACGTTGTCTTATCGTTCAACAGTTTTGTTTCAATACGCCCGTAATTCTCACATGCAACATTTTATTTTTTACTTGTAAAACTTACTGCGTCTTGATTATTGAAAATTCATGTGATTGACAAGCGAAACCCTTTAAGTTAAACATATATAATTATTTTCCATATTTGATGGGTTATTAAGACGGCCATGGACCTTCAAAAGCATTTTTTGAAATTTTCAACTAATCAATTTGAAACTTTCAGGCATTAATAAGAACACTATGTAAGATAAACACAAAATAAAATTTCACAGCAATATATTTATTTATTTCTGAATTATGTGTATAAATGTAATTTTTAATAACAATTAATGACCCTTACGATAAATGTTCGAGGCGCTTCAAATTTCGTTCAAATTTCATGATATTCTACATAAGTATAAAAGCATATATGGAGAAGAAGTTTTGGCATTCATATTAAAGTTATTTTGCTGTTAAACCTTAAATATTTTATGCTATATCAAATATTGGGCCGATTCCTTTCAGAAATCCACAGTTTCGAAAGAATTTAATAATAAATAAAATTTGCTAACAACAGATAATAATTGCAAAAAGGAATTATTTTTGTAAGCGTTTAAAAAAATGTCGCAAAACCCTTTATCTTTTTATAAGTTCGTTTCATAAAAATTCTGGAACATTAAAGAATTTAATATTAATTTTCTTAAAGAGAATTTAATTCAGGAGAAATTAGAAAATAAAACTGAAGGTTTTAACTGAAAAAATTAACTTATTTTTGAGTTGTTTTAAATAAAAAATAAATATTTTTGCAATTTTATACATTTCCTCATTTAAAATATAACTGGCCCTGCACTATAATGGAATATTTTAAAGGTAACTTGTTATTTTTCCATAAAATATTTTATTATTTATCGTTACATAAAATATAATATAAATTTTCTTGCAGTTTCGTAAAAACATAGAGCAAGATGTGATGTCATTGAAAAACAATGAACGGAGTAATGATGTCTTAATTTATATTCTAAATGTTTTTGTAATAGATATTAAAAACGCATTTTTTTCATAAAAATAATACAATAAAAAAAGAAATAAAAAACTACATTATCATAAATACAGGGTGGTCATAAGTTGTTCGACCCTTTTCAAAAACTAATTAAACAAACCTATAATGTAGCGACTCCACTTTTTTCAATGAAAGAGTTTGAGAATAAGCTCAAAAAGATAGTTTTTTTCAGATAGGTAACGCGACTTCACGGCGCACTAAATCTGCGCATTCCAACGCAAGTGTTCAAATGGCTACCGTGCAGCAGAAGGCACGTCTGGCACGTATAAATGTAATTTTTAATAACAATTATTGACCTTTACGATAAATGTTCCAGGCGTTTCAAATTTCGTTCAAATTTCATGATATTCTACATAAGTATAAAAACATATATGGAGAAGAAGTTTTGGCATTCATATTAAAGTTATTTTGTTGTTAAACCTTAAATATTTTATGCTATTTCAAATATTGGACAGATACCGTTCAGAAATCCATAGTTTCGAGTTGTTATGTGGCTTCATTTCGGAGTTGCTTACTGAATCATAAAAATTAATCCCAATTTTTGTTTGAAAAGGATTAGAGTAAAAAATTTTAAAAATTAGAATGGATTTGAGTGATTTTGGAGCGCCTGGAACATTTTATCATAAAGACCATTAATTGTTATTAAAAATGGCATTTATATCCACAACTCAGAAATAAATGAATATATTGCGGTGAAATTTTGTGAGTTGTCTTATAGTGCTGTTATTAAAGCCTGAAAAATTTCAAATTTATTAGTTAAAAATTTAAAAAAAATGATTTTTAAGGTCCCTGGTCGCCTTAATCGACGATTCGATTCATTTTCCTTTTCCAAATTTCATCACTCACAAAGAATTTGTAAAATTACTCACATTTAAAATCTATTTTGAAGAAGAAATATTGTTTTCAGAATGGAATCAATTCTTTACCACGCGATAGACATAAAGTGTTTAATCTTCATTTAGTTGCGAAATGAACTGCATATCTTTAAAAAGAAAATAGGGCACGGCATAAGACAAAATGCGGTTAGAGTGACGTTCTGTAATATGACTATGAAGTTACAAGAACTGCCCCATTGAAGTTGGAACTCTATCTCGTTCTCGATTTCGTCGAAAATATGATTAATTGACGATTATTTCAGTCAATTCATGACTGCGTGAGAAATGTAACTAAGGCGCCCGGGAGATTAATCTAATATCAATTATTTTTAAACAATTTTATTTAACTTGAAATGTATCATATTTGTTCAGATAGAATTTTTTTAAATCGATTTTACACTCATTTGCTAATGCGCTAAAGCAGAGGTTCCCAACCTGTGATACGCGTACCCCTGGGGTTGCGCGATGGACCAGTTGGGGGTACACGACACCAAAGTTGGTAATGGCGGAAACAAGAATACATAAGGAATTTAAAAAAATTACAGAATTTCATTACTCCAAGTTAAGACTTGCTATTGAATAACTATACTTTTTGAAAAGTTGATTGTTAGTGAATGTAATTTTTAGCCAACCTTATAAGTTAATGCGAAATTATAACAATACTGATTTCATTTGTTTTGACGCTGAACTAATATTATTGTAAAAATGCAATAAAATGCCAAATAAAAAATCAGTCCAACAAATGTTATTTATGCGATTGACTGTTAAGCTAACATAAGCCCTTAACATTACTGATAAAAATTTCTATGCATAGATGGATAGTGGGGGATGGGGTATGACAGTAAGGGGTACTCGAAAATATAGAGAATAATCAAGGGGTACGCGGGGGAATAGAGGTTGGGAACTCCTGCCCTAAAGCAGTGGTGCGCAAACCGTAGGTGGCGACCCCTATGGGGATCGGGATAAAAATTTTGTGGGTCGCTAAGTTTAAAGAAATTTATTTCACAATTAACTATGGCTTTTCTTCAATAAACGTGGTCGCGATTCCCAGATGGGTCTTGAAAAAATTTTACACGAAGTGAAGGATTCGGAAATGAAAATTGTTTGAGCACCACTGCCCTAAAGGATTAAAATTTTGTCCCGTTTTGTATTTTCGTTGACTGCACTGTTTTAAAATTTTGAGAACTTAATTATGTGTTAAACATAATTTAATTAAATTTTGATTACGCACCGGTGGCTCCACCTGGTGAAGTGTTTGGAAAACACACGATAACTTTTCTCAAAAGTTGAAAATAATTAAAATAAAAAAATTATGTTGTTCAGTACACAGCAAAAATGTGGTTCAAACAGATTCTTTGATTAAATTTATTCAGAAGTGATTTGACAGATTTAAGTTAATGAAAAAAGGATTAATGTCACTAGAGTCCGTTTTGCATACCGGTTTCTTACCGGCCGAGAAAAACAGGACGCTGGCACATATGAAGATGGATCGCGAAATGTTGCGTGATGTGAATTATTGGCAAAACGAAACTGTTCTCAAAAAATTCGCGAAGTCTGTCAGGCAAAAGATATATTGTCATACATATTTCCTGAGACTGTTTTGCATTTCTTTATGCTCCCTTCGCTCACGCGAAATACACGCAGTTTTTGGATATTATGATATATTCTCTTTGTTTTCGGATGATGTGATATGCAGTAAGACATTACAAATGGATGGAAGCAAAAATAAAAAGAAAATTTTGCCACGCGTGCTGAAAAATAAAGCAGAACCAGAAAGAAAACTTTCAGTTTTGTTTTTGTTTTCTGGAAACTTTGGTGAAAAATGTGGTTTAAATTCTTTAAACTGTGATAAAAGTTACAAAAAGACAGGTTTTATTGAAAATTTTGCATCACCTGAAATAAAAATATGCAAGATGAACTGCATTCATTATATTAAACGTGATTTTTTTGAAGTATGAAATCTCTTGCTTTGGGCACCGTTGAAATCGCGTCTGAATTATTCCATTCAATTTCTCCGTCTAGGTTGTTACAGAGCGATGAAAATTAATTACATTGTACAATTACAACGTCGATTTAATTTGTAGTAATATAGAGCTGTATATGAATAGCATTGCAAAGATAAGGGTTCTCTGCAAATATATTTGGACCTTGTCATAACCATCTATATACAGGGTTCCCACTTATATCCGTTACACTCCCCTTAACTTCTAAACGGTGACAGCTCAGGCCATAAAATTGGTGTCTAGGTATAGTAAAAAGGCTATGCACTACTCGATGAGATAACATACAACGCCATCTATCGGCAAATTTCGTCTCAACCATTACATATAAAAGCTATTTTAAATATTCCGATGTCGTAGGATATAAGAAGTATTGTATAAATATCTGCATTACAAGATAATACATTAAATTACGCTGTTAATAATAATTGTTGCAATAATGAGCAAAAAGACAAAAAGAAAAGAGAGAAAAAATAGCAAAGAAATCTCGGGAAATAAGTAACAAAATCGGAACTGTAAAATTAGTTTAAAAATGCGTTGTTTGCTGATAGGGAAAAATGCCTATTCAGCCATAATTTTTTTAGAATTTAAAGCAGAGCAACCGATTGAAGAACGGAAACCGAAGTTCTTGTAGAATAATAGGTACAACTGATTATTTTTCGTTTTCAAAAGAATGGATAAGGTTGACATTTTGCTTCAAAGATAGCAAAGGAGCAGCTTACAGTAACAAAATTAGCTATACTTTACAGATTTAATTTCTTGTCCCATTATTTATTAATACATTAGGACGTCGAAGACGACGTTAAACTCTTAATTCTATTATCTAATATTTATGGTAATTCTGTTTAAAATAATTAATATGTCGGAGATTCTGTCATACAATGTAGAGGAACTCATTTTTTTGCTGTATGTGAACCACTACAAAAAAGACTGATTTTTGAAATTCAGCAGCATAGCTCTTCGCGAACAGGAAAGGAAAAGCTTAGAATGAATTCTGGATCAAAAATGTATAACCTTGAAGAAATAATTAAATCTAGAGTCGAAAGATGTTATTTACCCAAACCTTAAGGTTTATGAAATGTAATAGCTCATCTCTTTGTATATAAAGTTAGGAACTGCACATCTATTGCAAACATTGGTAATCGAAATGTTTTCTTTTATTTGTTTTTTTCCTCATTTGTCAGAAAGGAAAATGAACAAATGACGTCAGTGCAAAGCCAGGTTTTGGAAAATTAATAAATGATGCACTACGCATTAAAAGGGAAAGTGTAAAGCAAGTAAAAGCATGTTTAATTTAATTTAATATTTTTTTATTACTTTCAAAGATGAAATTTCGTAATCGATATTTCACCTATTTCCTCCTGTGCTATAGTTTTCTAAATTTGTACAATTGTGTATTCTAGTTAACAATACAGTATTTTAATATATATACAAAATTGACTTTCAGTCAATCGATTGATATAACAAAATTTTTTTCTATGCAAATGGCACCACTTTTTCAACCTGGGAGTGAATTAGAGAGAAAAATAATTAAAATTTTCTGTAATATTTATAATAATGAATCATGAACTAAATATTGAAAAATACAATATTTTCAAAATTAAAAATTCTACTTTTGGTACACAAATAAAAGTGTTCTTTTTTTATCGATTGCTTTTATTGAGAATTGTTATTCTTACTTACAACTTATGATATTTAATAAGTTTAGGGGAAACGGAAGAAGACATTGTAGAAATAATGTTACTGAAATTGACGAATCATAAATGTCACAATATCATCCAAATTGATCCTCTATAATGTCATTATGACCTTTGCAATCGTTAAAAGTTTAATCTGTTTAATAAAGTGATGGAATACCTAAAAGTCGATAGAGAAGAATGGAAAGAAAGTGCAATACAGTCAAATCCCGTTATAACGACCGACTCAGAAGCTCGTTTTAACCGAGGTTCGCTGCATCCGTATTTGCAAAAAAATGCCCTATCATGCTAAGATACTACTTCTATAATAAACTTTTTAATAACATAATATTTTCATTAGTAATTAGGGACAAATAAAGTATTAAATAATTCGCTTGCCAACGTTAGCCATGCTCACTGCAAAGTTCGCAGAATGACACGCAATTAAACTAAAATTGCAGAGAAAACACGTGATTGCTCCTAGGTTGTCTGACCAGAAAGTTCCCCCCTTCCTTGGTTGACACCAGTCCAGGTGTCCACCAGGGGGAGGAGGGATATAGAAACTGTAAAGAACCTTGCCTATTGTTCCTTTGTCTCACTTATGGGGTTAGCAGCGACTCTAACAAAGGTACAATAGGCGAGGAATGTGGTCTCTGGACCAGAGTATTTCATGCAAAAGGGGTAACTCTTTTAGAAGTTGGGTTGACTTGAGCACAATTAGTAAAGAATGTCCTTTTGGGCAAGTGAAAAGTTTGAAGTTTTAGAAATTTTCATTCGGTATAATAGAGTTTCTAGCGTTTACTGTTCTTTGTAAACGTATGAAAGTACATTATTAACATAGGGCTTCAGTTGGGACCATGTAAAAGGTTCGCTGTAACCGAGGGTTCGTTATATCCCGGGTCCGCTATATCGCGGTTCGACTGCATTTAGAAAATTTGATATAGTGGTTAAATAAGATTAATTTCTCTGAAATATAAACATGATGACAAATTAGCTTTAAAATGTTTCTTTTATTTCACGTCAATGTAGTTGCATCTTAAAGTTTACACAATGTTTTGTGGGAGAAACTTTGAGAAAGCCTACATTTTACATTCGTCCCAAAGCTGCTAGAGTAAAAATCAATTTTACCTAAATTAAAGAAAAATATTTAACGCTTTCTAATTCTTTTTTCCTTTTGTCAGTTCATAAATATCGCTAATGAGATTCTTTAGATATTAGCATATGCAATATCACTAATAATATAGCTGAAAAAACTATTTATTATGTAAATTAGTATAGCAATTTAAACAAAAATAACCGGCTTTCACTCAATTTTTAACAAGCTTTGTGATTTTCGAACAACAATTCCAGCTAAACTTGCCTTTAATATATGCATAAAAATTAAATAAGGGATTCAAAAGTTCATAAAACTAGAATAATTAATAATGGCTGCAACATGTTTTTGTGAAAATTATGAAAATTTCCTATCTTCTGAAGTTAATTATAATTTAAACTTATTTATCTAAAGAAATTTGCTTTTATACTTAAAAAGTTTAACTGTATTGATATATTGGCTAAATTTGAAAAGTTTCCAACTTTTGACATTATTTTATTCCAAGTCAACGTCAGAAAACGTCGATATATTTTATAGAAAAAATAAATTTTATTCAGCAGCTGTATTGGAAAAATGATTTAAACAGACTGACATGCGTTATAATGTTTCACGTGCCATATTGTCTTGAAGCCTTCATGAAATAAATCAGGATATTCAAGGACGTCATTTCTGAAAAAGAATTTTATTACCAAGAATTTTCAATGTCAAAAGACTTGATTTGAAGTGAAATACGTAATAGTATATTCATTTGTTATATTTCACACCAAATATGAATAGAATTTCAGCTATATATTTTTGGCGGATATAGAACGTGACTTGAATTATTGACTATTGTAAATATAGATAAAATTTTATGCGAAATTCAGTGCCTTTGTAGTTTATTTTCCTCATGAATTGAATGATATTGCGTAAAATTTATACACATAAGAACATTTGCGTTGCCTAATACATTGATACTCATGAGATATTTCTACATAAAAATGAATTTTATTAAAAACGAACTTTTATTCGTGTATTAAACAGCACAAATTGTAAATTTTCATTTAAATGCAACTATTCCGAAGTAACCATGCTTGCTAAAATGAAATAAAATAGTCGTAATGGGACAAATTATTGTATATTAAAATCTTTGCTAAGGAAATTTGAGCCTCAAACGATCATTTAACGGAGCAAAAATATATATTTATAATGTCTTCAAATTTGTATGTTCTTCTGTATGTTTCTTCAAAAATTGCAGAAATTACAGCTTCAGAAGTAATCACGTTTTTCAACACTTCAACAGAATAAGTAAGTTACTCCTTCTCTTAAATCATTAAAAAACAATTTTAAAATATTTTATGTCTTTTAACCAATTAAGAATACCTTTGAACATCTAATAACCCCATCTTTACTTCATAAATATATTGTTGCAAAGAGTATTTTGATAGCAAAATGTAATTTCAGAATCGCTTAGTTCTTATTTGTCGCACATTTGGCGATTTTACGACTTGCACTTATTTTTTTATATGCAGAAAGAAAGAAATTGAAAGAAAGAAATCCGCAAATATTTCATTTTTAACCAGTTTACTTTTCGCTCCCGCATTCAGACGTTCTGTTGCTTTTATTTAGATGCATTTGTTTTGAATTAAAAATGCATTTAAATTTTGTCATTTTTAAAAATTATGGTTTAAAATATTTTAAAAAATTAATCCAGAAATGTTTGATGAGACTTTTTAAAAGGAAGAACAAGAACTATTTAATTAATAACGATTTCCAGCATTTCAAGCATCAATGAAAAAATAAATAAATAAATGTTAATGTCTCAGATATTTGTGTGTTATACCAGACTTAGATGCATTAATATTCATAAACGGAAATTATCTATCAACCTTTTCATTTTTCATTTTGGTTATGTAAAACATAATTTGATTCAAGGCTGAAAAAACAACTGTTAAATAAATTTTTATTACAAATGATATTGACATGCAATACTGAATACACTACTATTATATTATAGAAAAATACTACTTCAGGCTGGAAAACTTTATACGAGGCGTGTCCGGAAAGTAAGTACCGTTTTGGAAAAAACTCGCATAAAAAAAAGATTTCTCGAAACAAAATTTATTTTTATTTGAAATTTCGGAAACTATTTTTCTACATAGTTACCACCATAGTTCAGACATTTGTCATAGCGGGAAACCAAATTGTCTATACCCTCTTCAAAGAAAGATGCCGCCAGTGAAGACAGCCACTGCTGAACACCGTCTTTTGCGTCGTCATCGCTTGCGATAATTTAAGCGATTTGTGACATTCTCATACAAAACAGTTTTTGACATTTGTGGAAACTCGTCACAAAGCATTCTTATTGTGAACCGTCTGTTTTCACAAATTTTCTCATTCACTTTTGCAACCAAACCATCATTGGCAACAGAAAGTCGCCCACTCCGTGCTTCGTCATTACTATTGGTGCGTCCATCATTGAATTGTCGAACCCACTTTCTAACCAGTCCATCAGTCATTACATTTTCACCATAAATCTCTAGAAGTTGACGATGAATTTCAGCTTGCTTAACATTATTTGTGTTCAAAAACCGCATTACAGAACGCACTTCAAAGTCGGTGGGATCGGCAATCGTCTTAAACTTTTTGAACGCTCACTAACACATAACACCACAGCATACCCCCGAACTCGGCGCCTAAACGGCACCCTGTTGGTTGGATGAGTATGTGTGAAACTTTATTGAAAAACAAAACCAAAAAAAAAATACAACATTAGGATATAAATACACTTGAAAGGGAACATAATTATACATGAATAAAGAAGAATAAAATAAAAACACAATACAATCCGAGTATTATAATAGAAATTTACAAGGGGAGTTATCAAATTTGAGTGCAGTGAAAGGGTTGAATGTTTCTTTTAGTTACAATTTTTCATGCAGTTGCAGCTCCATGATTCGGGGCTGATAGTGGTGTTCCATGCGACGAAAAAGAAGAATTGAAAAACGTATTACACCGGTTACATTAATGAAAATTGTCGCAACCATCCTAAAAATCGTGGGACTGTTTTTTTTTCTGTCTTGTTATTTATACTGAGGGATCACTGGAATTGTTACTCAAGGGTTGGCAGTGATATGAAGGGTGAATTTTTCGAATGAATTGCGGAAGAATTGGTGGTGGCTGGTTGCTGTTTTTAAGCTAGTGTGTTCTGCTGCTCAACTGGGAATTCTTCGAACTTCTGGTTCTAGGAGGTGAATCTTTGGAAGTATATATTTCTAGGAAGGATGTGTAGGTGTTGCATGTTGACTTTTAATTAGGTCTTCGTTAGTCGCCAGGAATGTGATTAAATTATCTATATTTCGTCTTGAGAGTTTTCTGGATAGGGCGTTCTTCCACCAATGGACTATGAATTGTGGGCTTGGTTCCTTGTGGTGATAAGATAAAGTGAGTGGACATCTCGTTGCATAGTGAAGGGGATTTCCTATTTCCCCACATCCGCAGTAGTCTGAAGAGAGTGGAGACCGAATCTCTTGAGGTAGCTGGGTAAGGGCCCATGGCCAGTGGCGAATTGGATGAATTCTCTGGATCAGTGCAGCTGTTTGTTAGATATTTTCGGTATAATGCTGTAAACCGATCTGCCAGTCTCACCATTATCTCACTCAGCTTGCCAACACGAGAGTGAGAGCTGTAGAAGTTGTTTCTTTAGGAAAATTTTTGGGAATGGAATGCTGACTGGAATTCCATCCGTGGTTGCCTCCTTCGCAAGGGTATCTGCTATTTCATTATCTTTTATGCCTATGTGCGCTTTAACCCAGCCGAGCCTGATTCTGGCATTTTCTAGAAGGGTCATGTGTGCCTCTTGAGTGATTTTGCTCTTTATATTAAAGGATTTAAGAGCTTGGAGGCTAGACTCGCTGTCGCTCCAGATGTTGACATCTTCGTTTGCAGTGTTGGCCCACTCGATGGCTGCTTTGAGGGTTAGCATTTCTGCTTGGAACACAGTATTGGCTGGGCTCAGCTTGGCCTTCCAGGTTTTAGTGATGGCTTCATTTGCAATGACACAGAAAGCGCTGCCCGTTTGATCGTTTATCTTTGAGCCATCTGTGTACACTTCAATTGGCGTTCTATTGGAAGGAACTTGTCCCCCAAGTGTGATTCTATCTTCCAGGCTAAAAAGTGCAGGGTGTATTGTTTATGGTAGTGATGGCTGCTCATAGCTTTCATGGTCAAAATGGATACCTTCGTAATCGCAATTTCTACCCAGGCGGCATACCCTTACCAGTGTTGATTGCATTTTGGCTTTAATGTGAAGAGGCATTAGACCTTCTATGACCTGGAGAGCCACCGTTGGGGTGATGTTGTACGCCCCTGTGATATTGAGAAGAAACTTTCTTTGGATAGAAAACAGGAGTTTCTGTTATCTGGCAGTGATGTTGTGGGCCCATGCTGCTGAGGCATAGAGAATGACCTTTTCCACCACCGTTAGATACAGCTGTCTTCTGATGTTTTTACTGAGTCCGCAGCTTGTTCCGGCTACATTCTTGAGCCCTTGATGAAGGATTAAAGACTTGTTCTTTATTGCTGATAGGTGAGCCGCGAAGTTAAGCTTATCGTCAATTAACACTCCCAAATATTTTATTACTGATGCTCTTTTTATGTTGGTTTGTCCCCATTTAATTCCTGAGTACCATATTGGTCCTGATCTATTTTTGTTTATATGAAGATAATAAGTTTTGTCCAGTGAAATTTCAAGTTTGTGCTTGTCGGTCCATGTCTTGAAGGTTTGTAATGCTTTATTGGCTAGATTTTTGACTTCCTGTTTTGACACGGCATTGACCAAAAAGACGAAATCATGGGAGCAACCTTGTTGCTGATTCCATGTTGCTGGGCCTTGTGACGTATTTATTGCAACTTTCCTATTGGAAAGAATATCTATAAGGATCTCGAGGGTCTTGCTATGGTACTTCAGGTTGTCGAGGCTGTTTTTAATCGAGGTGTATTGCAAGTGGTCAAATGCCCCTTTGATGTCCAAGGAGATCATCAGGGCATGTTGGTTGCTGTTCTTCGCTGAATTTATCTTTTCGAGGAGGTCAAGAAGTGCTTCTTCAGTAGATCTGTTGGTTCTGAAGCCGTACTGGTTAGGATGTTGAAGGTTATTTCTTCTGAGGTGGTGGTTGAGTCTTTCCAAAAGCAATTTCTCCAGTATTTTGCCCAAAGTTGGAAGGAGGGAGACTGGGCGGTACGATTTAATGTCCGATTTGTTTTTCCCTTTTTTTAAGAAAAGGACTATAACTCCAGTGTTTAGTGGGTTAGGGAAGCATTGGAGTGACAGACATTTGTTGTAAAATGTGATGAGAATATCTGGGTTGGTTCTGAAGATGGTTTTGAATACAATGAAGTATATTCCGTCATAACCAGGTGCTTTATTGATTGGAACATTTTTCATGTGCGGGCTATTTCGTTTTTGGCAAAGGCTTCTTCTCTGGCTGTTTGGTTCTGAGGCTGGCGTTGGAAGGGGATAGGGATTTGTGGGTAGAGCTCTTGAAGAATTCTGTTTGCGAAGGACTGGGAGTCGCCTTCTTCTGGCTGGTACATAATCTTAAAAAGGTCTGATGGGGGGGGGATTGTCTTTGACTATGGCTTTATATGGGATTCCGTATGGATTTTTTGTCTGCGTGCAGAATTTTTCAGGGATGTTCGTTTGGCTCTGAGAGACAGTTTCTTGTACAGAGCTTGCTTTCGGCTGAAGAGGAGTTGATATCTTGTTTGTTCCGTGCCTGTGGTGTCATTGGCCCTCTTTTGAACTTCTCGCATCTCTTTCTTTTTAATGTCTAGCTCTTGTGTCCACCAAGTGACCTTTGTAGATTGTTTGCCTTTTTTCAGTTTGTAGGCTTTCTGGCAGCAGCGAAAGATCGTTCTTTGAAGGAAGCTGGTTGTCTCATCCAGCTGCTCCCTTGTGTTGCAATCTAGTAATTGTTGTTGGATTTGGGGAATTTCTTTCCTGAAGTGCATCGAGAATTTTCGGTGGCCTCTGTATGCGGTTTTGAATCTGGTGTACTTTTGGTTTTGTACACTGATTCCCAATTGAGTATGAATACATTTATGGTCACTCGAACCAAGATCATCCCTGACTTTCCAAGATGCAGTTCTAGCGAGTTGGATTCCTTTGACCAGCGTTAGGTCGGGCCATCCCTTTGCGTTCCGACGCTGGAAGGTTGGCTCTGAGTTTTCTCGTTTAACAAGTGAAGGTTGAGGCCAGAGATGAGGTCTTCCATAATGTTTCCTCTGGGGCTATTGTTCGCATAACCCCACAGTGTGCTTGGGGAATTCACGTCTGCCCCGATAAGTGCTTGCTCTGGACCAATTTTTGTTAAAAGATTTGTCAGATCTTGGGCAGTGTCCTGCAGCACTGCATATGGGGAGGAGTAGGCCGAGATCAGATTGACAGGGCCTGTAATTGTTTGTATTTTAATTGCTGTTAAGTTAGTTGTGGAGCAGATGAAAATTGGGTTATTTGTAGATGGCAGCGAGATGATTCCAGCTTTGTTGTTACTTGAGAGCCACTGGTGCCATTTTCTTGGGACACCAGCGATTTTACCTTCCTTTACATAAGGTTCTTGCACAAGGAAGTGATTTATATTGATCTCCGATGCTAGTGTTTCTAGGTGAGCTGTTGCCACTTTACTTTTAGCTAGATTTATTTGTAAAATATCTATTGCCGTTGTGGTTGTGCTGGACGTTGACCATGGCAAGTTTGAATACTTTTGAAGTCTGAACTGTTGGATGTTGTGGCTAGTTTGGTTTTTGTTTCTATTGGATTGGATGGAGGTGGGTTGAAGATAAAAATTTTGAGCATAATCCAATAATAGTCTCTAGTCTCTTTGTAGAGAGCTACCTCTCCCAAGTAGCAGGCACAACACAATCTGGCTGTAATGGCGTCAGTGGGCAGACAATGAACCAGAGACACATGTGCATATGCGCGGAACTCCGACACTAGCGCTGCGGTGGCGGTAGAACGAAACGGTACTTACTTTCCGGACAGATTTCTAAAGTTTATTCTTCATAAAACCATTATAAATATTTCATTTTATTGAAAGCATCAAAAGAATGATTTTCAATTATCAAGAAAAATATTTGATACAGATGTCCTCTAATATTTGAATTGCATCTGTTACTATTTATTTTTTGTTAGTATTTATCTTTTTTCATGCATTTTTTCTTCTCAATGCTTATATAGAAGTGTACGAAGTAACTGTTTTTAACAAATGGAATGAATCCATATTTCATAAAAAAACACATTTCCAAGTCAATAGATTATTGCTTTAAACCATTTCTCAGCCGGCTAAATTCTGTACAAAAATTTATTTATTTATTTTCACTAAGAAACATTTGATTTTATATAGTTGTGCATATTTTTAACTACCATCAATTTCAATATCTCCTACCTACTTTAAATAGAAAATGGCACTAGTTCAGCAGAAATTTTGCCTAACTCTAAAAATAGCCTAATTCTAAAAAAAGAAAATGAGAACAAAAGCAATTATTATTCAAATACTTATGTGCATAGCATTTTTCACTATAAACTGTTATATTTAACTATTATAAAATGCTAGACTAGACTCAAATATTTCTTTCTTTTGCGTTAGAAAGGCTGGTTAACGACTATGTTATGGCCCATAGTATCCGGAATTTTTACTGCATTTTCCAAATTTAATTCGAGATTTCAGGGATAGAGAAAGCTTTCAAATCTACCGGTAAAGAAGTTTACGATTCTCAAATTTTTATTCTTCCGGCAGCTTCCAATAAGAAGAATGGAGATCCTGTTTCTGTTTTTGTATAGGATAAAGCAGAATTCCCGAGAAGTGCCTTAAAGGAAATGAATATATGAATAAAAAATAGATAATGCACAGTTTTATCTAATAATTTTGAAATTCAAGAAGCACGTAATAGTAGAGGAAAATATTAAAGAAAAAAATAATATATTTGGAAAATTTAAGACAAACTTTATCTTATTTATTACCATCTTCAACAGTATGTACAAAACACACTACAATAACAAAATGTACAAAATTGTAACAAAAATATACTCTGAGACATAAAAATCAATACATACAGAAATAGTAAGCCGATTGTGATAAAATTTCTTATGCAAAGACGTTTAAAAAAATAGGCGAATGACTAAAATTGGGTATCCAATGAACGAATAGTCGGGGCTTCAGCACATAGGTACTGCTCATCCAGCAAGTATTTATGAGGAATTTTCTCTAACTGAAGTGAAGAGAGGGGGACTATGAACTTCTGTACTTGTTCTTTTAAGACATATGTGGAAAAGGAGAGCCTCTCAGGTATTGAAAGTGCATACCAAATATTTCAAGGACTGAATTTTAGAACCTCAACGGGATCGGAGGTAGTCCCCTATGTTGGTGCGGGTATTCCAACAACTGATAGATGAGATTACTGATGGTTCCGATTGAAAATTTCGATTTGGAATAGCCTACCTCAACTGTAACAATGTCTCGCCGACAGTTTCGGAATCATTATGAGTACATGTTAGAGTTTAAAAGAGGTCGTGCCATCTGATTGAAAGAGACTCTATGGGCATAGCGAAGAATCGTTCGACATTTGGGTAGGAGCAATGTTCGACGTTGGTAGCAGGAATTGAGAAATAGTATTCTTTATCAGAATGACAGTTATTGACCTAGAATTAGAAGGTTGCTGTCTTCCCAACAGAAAGGGAAGACAGCGATTGTCAGATCGACTGTTCAGAGCACTAGATTTTAACTATCAGAAGTGTGACCCCACACAAGTTACCAACGAAACCATTAACAGACGACTGAGAGAGGGAATATATTGTAACAAAAATCGTTCTGTGGGTGTGTGATGTAAACAGTTCAACACGCAGGTCAATAGAGAATGAAGATTTATTAACAAATATGCAGGGGAACACGTAGCACAGGCAACAGGAACAATAGATCTGGCACAGATTAGCAACGCAAACAGACAACAATTCACGGGTTATAACAGTTCGGAACTTTTAGATTTAGCAACACAAACAGTCAGCAAATCACTAATAATGACAATAACAGCACTTACAATAGCGCTCAGCTCACCAGCTTTCTAGCTCGCTCTGCAGACGAAACTCCAAAGTCGTTCCAGTCGATCAACAACACCCTGAGATCCAAGCGCGGCCTTTTTATACTCTTTCCGATAGGCCATGAGGTCACATAGAATTTTCAGGAAAAACCTGGATCTCGGCCCCTAATAGAAAAATCGAGAAAGTAATAGCATTTTCGGGTATCTTCGATTTGTCGCCAAAGTCGCCAAGCTTGTCGCCAAGTTTTTCGCCAAGGTTAGGGGTCCCGGAATGGTCGCTGCCCATCACTCCATGCTCACCCCTGCAAAACTCCCTCCCCAACTATAGGACTAGCGAGTCAGGAAAGCGACATTACATCTTTCTGACAATATAATGGTGATGATGCTTATTGCTCACCCGTGGACACCATCGAATTCAATTGCAATGGTGCCAGGATCGATAAGTTTGGAAATGCACTGACTGGGGACGAATAGAATTTACTGTCGAATTCCGTTCCCATATGTGTATGGAAGACAAATGCCATATAGGGTAGAGCAAGGACCTTGCGCTTAATAAACCACTCCACACAGGCACACAGAAGGACGTTATATTCTGGAGTGTCAGTTATTTTGATAACTGGACCTCTTTGTAAATGATTCCGTGGTAAATTTACAGTAAAGTAGGTCTTAGGCGAAATTTTATGACCTATTGTGTTACTGTTCCTTTTCAGCCACCCAGGGCTTATTTTTCAACAATATAATGCTCAAACTCACAGGGCACGTCCTGCTATGACTCGTCTTCAAGCTCTGGCTTTCTATGTCACCTGATCTCTCTCAGATAAACACATTTGGGATTTGATGGGAAGCAGCCTGCTACAATCCCCGAATGTTGCATGTTTAATCCTAAAGATTGAGGTAAACTGGCAAGAAATTCCCTTTTTTATACGAAAACCAGCGTTTAACTACAATATATAATGTAAATTCAAAATGTAAAAATATTACATATTTTATCTTCTTTTGTCAAATTACAAGAATGAAATGGTTTCTTTAGTGTAATATTTTATTACAAGGCATACATGTAATAGAAATTCTGTTTCATTAAATAATATAAATTTTCCATTCAACGATACTTGAATTTTTTTCTACATCTCGATATATTTCGCATTGCAATCCAGTTTAATTTCATGAAATTTGCCTTAAGGACAAAGTAAAGTAACTGTTAAATACGCGAAAATACCCATCATAAAGATATAAATCACCTGATACCCAATTTCTGTTGTTACTGAACCCTAGTGAACTTTCCTAGATAATTCCCTGAAATTATCTCTTTTAGAAGCATTTATATGTTTTGGGAATTGCAAGATTTACTTTTAATTTCTGTGAAATTTTGTTATTTTTAATGTTTTCATTGCTTGATAGGATTTTAAAATGAAATGTAGGCGTTAGGAGCATGATTCTCAGCCGTTGATAAATTATATTCATATAATTAGGAACTTTTCAATTCAACTCTTGCATTTGGAGAATAAGGAAATTAGAAACCATTAATCAATAGCGACTATAATTCAAAATATTTCACTGTTAAAGAGCGAACGAAAACAAGATAAATATCTTAGTTTATGAGAAATTTATCATTTCTCTATCTAACTAAGATGAAAAGCAGTTTCAAATACGCTACACGTTTAAGATTTTGAAATTTTCATTCGACAACAACAGAAACGAATCATTTCAAACAGCGAGTTTATACAAAAACTGCCGAACCCCATTTAATCTGAAAACTAACGTGGCGGTAAAACGCATTTTCTCATATTTTATGACTCCCAGGAAATTTCAGAGAAACAGCTCGAAAAGAATCACTTTTAGAGAAACTCTTTTTACAATGAAGAGAATTACAAAAGGAAATTTCGATGTTTTAAGAAAATTATTTAATTTAAAGAGTTTAATATTACACAAGTTTTGTTTAATTTTATGCTATTATACTTTAGGTAATATTAAATTTCAATATTATACCACGAACAATGTGTAATTAAGTTTGAAAGAGAAGTCTTTTTACACCAGCTTTTGATGAAGTAGATCTCATTATTAAATATTTGACTACCACATTCTTTTTAATAAACGAAATTGTGCTAGTGAACTATACACAGAAAACTTAAGCGACAGGCTTTTAAGATAAAAATAAATGGATAATGAATAATATTCATTTTTCTATAATAATTGTTTTGCCTTTAAGAGACAAATATCATAGCTACTCTGAATAAAACAATCTTTTATTTGGTTATTAGTATTGAAAGTTGCATTAGAAACATTTTCAACATACACTGGTGGAAAAATGCTAGGGACCATTTTTAAGATTTCAAAAAATTGGACATAACAGGAATATAATGGTTTGCAATCAGTTTTGGAGAATCGTGGGGCATACAATCGTCGGAATTCACATTTTGCAGACACGTTTCGGTCACTAGGACATTTATGGGACCGTCCAGAAATTGATGAAGACGAAAATTATTTTGCCCCACCCCGTTTCACAGGAAGCTGATAATGAGTTGAATCTTTCATCAATGGTTTTTTTTATTTGGATAATGTATACATGCATTTTCGAAAAGCTATTCGTTAAGATATAAAGATTTCTTTAAAAAATCCCTAATTTTTCCGCATGTTTTGTTTATAACTTGCAGAGGTTTCAATCAAATTGTGCGAAAGTTACAGAATATTTAACAATATGTGAAAAAAAGCTTGGTATTAAAATTTGAATATTATAGGAAATAAGAGTATCTGTAGTAAATAAGTTTTTATTGCGCATGTGCGAACGTAGCGAAATTTTGCTTTCATAACTTCAAAGCCAGATGTACAGGGCAACATATAAAAAAATTCCAGTTCAATATCATTAATATTCAGAAAGATATCGGCATTGCAGAGAGATGAATTTCAGTACACTCTAAGAGAAGCTAAATGACGAGGGTTCTTGCACAAATTGATATTTTTAAAACTTGAATCTTAGAACAGTAATACTGAATTTTTTGGAAATTGAATATCGTGAATACTCACGTATATTAATAAATTAAATACATTATTGAAATTGCATTTCGATGATAAATATTCAAAGATTCAAGTTTAATAAATTTAAGTTTGTGCATGGACCCTTATCAATTAGCTTCTCATAGAGAGTGCACTGAAATTCATCTCGTTGCAATGCCAATATCTGTCTGAATATTAACAGTATTGATCTGGAATTTTTATATAAGTTTTCCAATATATGTGCAGTTTTCCAATGTTTCTGCAAACTCTACGTGATTCAACGAAGTTTTTATTTATATTTCCTTTAGTTTCTGTTTAAATGGTATTTTTCTCTCTTATTTACCCTATTTAGTAAAAGTTAAATCCACAAGCAAGCTTAAAAGTCTGTCATAATATTTTAAAAACTGTACCATGCTTTGGCTTTCCCATCTTCCTTCTTATAAGAAATGTGAATAGCTAAGAAAAAATATTCCAAAGGGTTAGAAATTAAATTTAGATTTGCCACAAACGTTGATAGAATTTTGGTAACAAAAATCTGCATCATTTAGGCACGATAGGATAAATCATCAAACAATTCTGCGGCAGGTCTATTTACTTCAGAGGTCCTATATGTAATTTTATTAACAATTTTTTTGCAATATTTTTTTATATTTTGCTTTAATTAAAGGGATAATCTACATACTAGAATTATGCAACTATACAAAAATTGCATGATATAATATGGGAGGGAAAAAATTGCTGGTCACTTAGAAATCTCCATCTCAACAACGCTACAGAAAGAAATCTAAAAGATATTGATTGCACTTTTATATGCGGGTTCTTGACCGCTTCACTAGTATATGGGACATATTACAATAAATTACATGGCGCTCCGGAAAATATAGGACGCCGGAAAAACATGTCATGTAGTTAAACGGCATGTAACGATTGCGCTTTTCTTCTCAATCTGGTGCATATGAATATAGCAGATGGTTTGGTTATCTAAAACCTTTTTGTGGGAAAGGAGTTAATGGGAGGTCAAAACCCTCTGGATGACTTACTCAGTAAAATGGGATGATATTTTGGTATAAATTGCTTGCTTGCTTACCAAATATTTTTTAAAGACATGTCTATCAGCAAATTGCGATAGCCATTTCATGTCTACTGCAGAAAAGTTTTGTGAAACTTTTGATTTATAGAACATCGATAGTGTTTTAAAGAATTATTGGATTGATATTTAAAGTGTTTTAAAATATATCTTCACAATCTTTTAATTAAATAAAGTATTTCCAGCCTGATGGCACATACAGTATATCGATCATGAGAAGCTGAATACTATGTGAAAACCAATACCAACCAATTTTTGCAGTATTTTTTTATATTTTGCTTTAATTAAACGGAAAATCTACATAGTAGAACAACGCAACAATACAAAAATTGCAAAATATTGCATGATATAATATGGGAGGGAAAAAGTTACTGGCCACTTAGAAACCTCCATCTCAACAACGCTACAGAAAGAAATCTAAAAGATATTGATTGCACTTTTATATGAGGGTTCTTGACCGCTTCACGAGTATACGGGACATATTAGAATAAATTACACGGCAATCTGGAAAATATAGGACGCCGGAAGAACATGCCATGTAGTTACGCGACATGTAACGATTGAGCTTTCCTTGGCAATCTTTCGCATATGTATGTAGCATATGGTTTGTTTATATAAAACCTTTTTGTGGGAAAGAAGTTAATGGGAGGTCGAAACCCTCTAGATGACTTACTCAGTAGAATGGGATGATATTTTGGCGTAAATTGCTTGCTTGTTTATCAAATATTTTTTAAAGACATGTTTCTCCGCAAATTGCTATAGTCATTTCATGTCTACTACAGAAAAGATTTGTGAAACTTGATTTATAGAACATCGATAGTGTTTTAATGGATTATTGGATTGATATTTAAGGTATCCAACAGGTTCAAAATCGTCGTTTTTGATGAAATTATCAAAATTTTTTTATGACTTAATTTTGTGTAGCCTGTTTAATAATCTTTCTAACACTGTCTCACTTTTTACTCAACGTGAATTACAAATGGAGTTACAGCTGTTTTATTACCGAACTGTAAGCATTATTTTGAGTTGCATGAAAACTTTAGATGCGTTTACTGAGAAACGACGTTTTTGAGGAAAACTGTCGATAGTAACAATGATTTCTCCAAACGTTATTCAAGTATTGTTATGAAATTTTCTGAGATTGTTTTCTGTAATATGCTTGATGGTTTCCTCTAACAACTAAGGTCAATTTTAAAATCAAGTAATATTTTTAAGTGTTTAAATATAAATGAAAGGCATTTTTTATGAAAAATTACCAGTTTAGTAACTATGTTCAGCTATATCTCAAAACTATTTTGAAGTACAAGAAAGAGTTTAGAGCATAACACAGATAACTGTCATAAAAATGAACTCCTACAAGGATTTATGTATATTTAGAATATTATTTTGTCTATGGATGTTAGCGTAAGGCAAATATTTTAGTCATTTGTCTTCAAATTTCTCAGTTGTTTTTTAAAAAATATTATTTTGAAACCCTAATTGTACAATATTTTCATAGTTTTAAAACATATGCAGTTGGAAAATAACATTAAAAATATATATATATATAAGTTATTTTTCAAAAAAATGTCTCCGAACACAGTCGGATACCTTAAGGCTTTGCTAACGAAAAGATTCTGCGCAATTTTAGTAACTTTGTTAATGTAATTTCTAAACAAGAAGAAGCTGATGTTATATAATAATGATGATGAAATTTATCTGATCATGTCAAAAACTTTAAAGCAATCACAATGGCATGCATGTAATTTTAAATCCTGTGCATTCAATATTTTTATTTCTTTCATAATAATCCAAACAAAGCTTGTTTATTATGCTTTGCACATGTGGTTACGATTTCTTAAGGTATCCGACTGGTTTAAAATCGTCGTTTTTGATGAAATTATCAAAGACATTTATGACTTAATTTTGTAGCATGTTTAACCAGCATTCTGAAACAGTCTCACATTTTACTCTACGTGAATTACAAATGGAGTTACAGCTGTTTTATTACCGAACTGTAAGCATTATTTTATGTTGCATGGAAACTTTAAATGTGTTTTCTGAGAAATGATATTTTTGAGGAAAGCTGTCGACCGTAACAATGATTTCTCAAAACATTATCCAAGTATTGATATGAAATTTTCTGAGATTGTTTTCTGTAATATGCTTGATGTTTTCCTTTAAAAAATAAGGTCAATTTTAAAATCTAGTATTATTTTTAAGTGTTTAAATATGAACGAAAAGCATTTTTTATGAAAAATTACCAGTTTAGTAACTATGTTCAGCTATATCTCAACACTATTTTGAAGTACAAGAAATATTTTAGAGCATAACACAGATAACTGTCATAAAAATGTTCTCCTACAAGGATTTATGCATATTTAGAATATGATTTTGTCTATGGCTGTTAGCGTAAGGCAAATATTTTAGTCATTTCTCAGTTTTTTAAAAAATATTATTTTGAAAGCTTAATTTTACAATATTTTCATAGTTTTAAAACATATGCAGATGAAAAATAATATTTAAAAATATATATAAGTTATTTTTCAAAAAAATGTCTCCGAACACAGTCGGATACCTTCAAGTGTTTTAACATATATCTTCACAACCTTTTAATTAACTGAAGTATTTCCAGCCTGATGGCACATACAGTATATCGATCATGAGAAGCTGAATACTATGCGGAAACAAATACATAAATCATGAGTTTTCAAAAATTGCTTCGATTCGCAAATTATTGTTTTGTTTATATCTTTTGGAAGTACATGAGTGAAGATGGAGTTCAATAAAAATTTATTTGATTTCAATTTTAATGAAACTATTTATTTTTATTAAATTAATCTATTATATTCAGTTGACTATTTGGCAGACAAAATTGATTGTTTTTAAAATATTAATAAAAAATTATTAATTTTGAAAGTAACATTTTTATTTCTAATAGCTCTAAGTAATTAATTCCCTAGAAGGTTGAACTATAAAAAAGGATATATTTGTCCATGAAAAAATATATTCTTGAAAAATATAGCCAGGATTAAATTATCCGTCTCAGTCCATTTTCTGCACATAAGCGTTGTTAAGATTACTGTTTTACTATGAAAGTTAGATTATTATTATTCAAAAAATTTAATAATCTAGTTGCTTATTAATAACATTGCTTAGAATATGCTTTATTAACAACAAAATTTATCTTAGAAATCAGAGTTTTGGAAAATATTCATGCATATAGATTTTATTATATAATCAATTTTCGAACATCAGATAAGTTGTTTATGTTTGCCATCGAAGTCACATCACTAGCGAAACTAACAGGGTCGCGGTGACCTGGATGCAAGGTCTCAGCTTCGGGAGCGGAGGGATCCTGGTTACAAATCTGATTCCACTAAAGACCCGCCCTACACATAGGCCTGGTGCACCGACATTGATGGTGAAAAGTCCTCCAGCTGGTGGGAAGAGCGGAAGTTTGGAAAGCAGGCTGACAGTCACGCGCCATCTTCGTCAACTGACCGTGGATGAAAATTATGAGGGCTGACCCAAAATAGCCCTCGAGTTTCTTCAGAACAGGACGGTAGTATAACTTAATTAATTAACGGACTATTGGAAAGGATAGTTGAAACTTTTAAAGGTGTGTAGTGCAAGGGCATATTTACGGATCCTACTATTGTTTGGATTGAGGTCGCTTTTCATTGGATCTCAGCGTCACGTGACTTCGCTTGCTTCTGAATGATGTCATTGAGAACTTATATTTTAATTACGATTATTTGGATATTTCTAAAGGGAATGATGAATTCAAGATAAAGATAATTTGGGTTTCTCCATGACACAATAGCTAAGACAAAAATCGAAATCCAAACTAAGCGTGCTCCTATGACATCATTCAGAAGCAAGGTAAGTTACGTGACGCTGAGAGCCAATGAAAATCGACCTGAATCCAAACCATAGTAGGATCCGTAAATATGCAGTGCAAGGTATCAGGTATGTCTGTAGGTGTTTAAATAAATTAAAAACATTTTTCCATCGATTAAGCTTTTTTCATATAAAAAATATTTAAAATCGCACAAGTGCAAAATTTGATGCACAAAATTCCAAATTGTTCAATAAAGATATGTTTAAAAAAAGTTATAAAGTAATGTCGACTTTACTCCTTTTTTTCGTATTTACTCCTTTCCTTTTATAAGAAACTAAAAATAAATATTTATTATTAATTATTAATTCTCACAACCGCATTCCACTTATCATTATTCATTACTTAAGTTATAATTTTCATAATACCACTCATTGTTTTAAAAAATGCTTTCGAAATTTCATGTTCGAGATGTGTTTGAAACGAGTTGCATGAGTTACGTCTTGTGAGAATTAAGAAATTAGACTCAGCCACAACTTTTTGCAACATTTTACATGAAATTTTATTTTTCTGATTTAAGTTAATTTATAATAATACCTTTTTTTTTAACTTTTGGGGAGAAATATAACATATTTTCCATATATTTAAAAATATGTTGAGCCTTTTATTGTAGTTATTTTCGAAGGAATTTTTTTAAAATTCTCTAGTTCCAATCACCTTAATTAACAAGGAAAATTTCATTTCTTTTCTTACCAAACATTTCTTATCCAAAAAATATTTCCTGGGTAATCAATCAAATGTCATGTTATCATTTCATCATCAACATAAAATTATCACTTTCTATTTTCGCATTTCTTGTGAATATTGTTGGTAAATGAAAATAAAATTTGTGAACTATAGTTGTTTTTTTTTAATACGAATGCTTCCTCTTATATTATCACTTATACAAAAAGCAATTTCGTGATAAATTCATGCTCCTTTTTTAATTTATTACATAAAATAATTTATTTCATTTCATATTTGAAAATTTATCATTTCATGAACCGGAAATCTCTAAAAATGTACCGGTAAATTAACTTATATAGAATTGACTGAAGAACATGGTAAACATTAGTTCTTAACTAATTAAGAGCTCTTATCACATTTCGCTTCACTTATAGACAAATGCTTCTTCTAATCGCCAAGAAATAGCGTCGTCTTTGAAAAATGAGCCTTATATAAGATTTCTTCGAAGGAAAGATGAATCCTTAGACGGTAGTAATTTGTCTTTCTAGTGCAAACTTCCTCGGAGATGATTAGGTTACAAATTAACTTGCTCTCAACCCAAATATTGATGTACAGCGGAGATCATCATTTTTCGAGTAAAGGTAAGTAAATCAATGGTATTAAGAGGATCATCATCATTTAAAAGAATTTCTTTACTCTCAGATCTTTCGTTTTTCCAAAGCTGAATTAATTTGAGGTTTTAAGTTTTGGCGGATACCTATTTGATCCAAAGTTTTTTTAATGACTGCCGGATAATGAAATGAATTTATGCATCTCTTTCAGGGCAAGAATATCTCTGATGAAATAATTATTTTTATGTAATATGTGATTTATTATTAAAGACATTTAATGTATTTTCATACCAAAATGTATCTTATCTTGAAAAGGGTGTCATTAAAAATTAGTGTAGAATATTGTGTGGGATCAATTTATGCTCACTTGATGAACATCAAGCACACTGCACCGACGCAATTTTGGAATCTGTACCTCATCTGGCTGAAGAAAAGAGACATCGCAGATCAGACTAAGACAACGTACAGTTACATGTTTGAGGGCATGTTCAGTTATATTTAGCATGCAATTTTGTTTTTTACGAGGTCTATTCGAAAATAACGCTTCTGTAGCTATAAAACAGGATATTAATGAAATCAAGAAATACACAACCGGAAATTATATAATTTAATTAATACATCTAAAAATAATTTGCATTTTAATATGCATTTAAGACACCTGTAGGTTGATATTAACAGAAGTAAACGTAAACTCTCTGCGGAATACTCCCTGTACGGAATTATAAACATTCAGAGAATTATTTGCTTGCAACATATACCACACGCTTCACCAACTGCACATGTATCAAACTAACTAGACCGGCAATTATAAAAGACACACGGTTTACGAGATCAAAACTATGGACATGATAGTGATTAAGCTGAGAAGCTACATCTACTACACATACATCAAACTAACCAGTCTGGCAATTAAAAGACACACCATATTCCCAGTCATTGCTATAAACCTCACAGATATTAAGCTGGAACGCTACACCTACCATGCATACATCAAACTAACCAGTCTATCAATTATAAAACACACACGGTTTACGAGATCAAAACTATGGACATGATAGAGATTAAGGTATCCGACTGGTTTAAAATCATCGCTTTTGATGAAATTATCAAAAAAAAAAATTATGACTTAAGTTTGTAGCCTGTTTAATCAACTTTCTAAAATTGTTTCACTTTTTACTCTACATGAATTACAAATAGAGTTACAGCTGTTATATTTCCGAACTGTAAGCATTATTTTAAGTTGCATGAAAACTTTAAAAGCGTTTTCTGAGAAATAATATTTTTGAGGAAAACTGTCGACCGTAGCAATGATTTCTCAAAACGTTATTCAAGTATTGACATGAAATTTTCTGAGATTGTTTTCTGTAATATGCTTGATGTTTTCCTCTAAATAGTAAGGTCAGTTTTAAAATCAAGTAATATTTTTAAGTGTTTAAATATAAACGAAAAGCATTTTTTATGAAAAATTACCAGTTTAGTAACTATGTTCAGCTATATCTCAAAAATATTTTGAAGTACAAGAAAGATTTTAGAGGATAACACAGACAACTGTCATAAAAATGTACTCCTACAAGGATTTATGTATATTTACAATATGATTTTGTCTATGGCTGTTAGCGTATTCAAATATTTTAGTCATTTTTCTTCAAATTTCTCAGTTTTTTTAAAAAATATTATTTTGAAAGCCTAATTTTACAATATTTTCATAGTTTTAAAACATATGCAGTTGAAAAATAACATTAAAATATATATATAAGTTATTTTTCAAAAAAATGTCTCCGAACACAGTCGGATTACCTTAAGTTGAGATGCTACATCTACTACACATACATCAAACTAACCAATCTGGCAATTAAAAGACACACCAAATTCCTAGTCAATGCTATAAACATCACAGATATTAAGCTGGAACGCTACACCTGCCATGCATACATCAAACTAACCAGTCTATCAATTATAAAACACACACGGTTTACGAGATCAAAACTATGGACATGATAGTGATTAAGTTGAGACGCTACGTCTGCTACACATACATCAAACTAACCAATCTGGCAATGAAAAGACACACCAAATTCCTAGTCAATTCTATGAACATCATCACAGAGATAAGCTGGAACGCTACACCTACTACCCATACATCAAACTAACAAGTCCGGAAACTATAAAATACGTGCCGATTTCGAGGTTAAGGCGACAATGGTCTTTCAAAATCCTATTTTTTAATTTTCAACTAATTAATTCGAAATTTTGCAGAAATTAACAGAAGCATTACATAATACAACACACAAAATTTCACTGCAAAATATTTATTTATTTCCGAGTTATGGGCATAAATGTAATTTTTAATAACAATGATGATAAATGTCCCAAACGCTCTAAATTACTCGAAATCGCTCTATTTTTTTTTATTAATTACTCTAACCCTTTTCAAACAAAAATTGGGATTATTTTTTATGTTTCAGAAAGGAATTTCAAAATGAACACTCACAATAACTCAAAACTTATGATTTTAGAAAAAAATATGCCTAATATTTGATACGGAAGAAAATATTTACAGTTTAATAACAAAACACCTTCTATATGAATGCTAAAATTTTTTCTCCATATGTGTTTTTATACTTAGATAACATTTCATGAAATTTAAAGAAAATCTGAAGCACCTGGAACATTTATCATAAAGGCCATTAATTGTTATTAAAAATTACATTTATACCCATAACTCGGACATAAATCAATATTTGCAATGAAATTTTGAGTGTTGTCTTATGTAGTGCTCTTGTTAATTTCTGAAAAATTTCGAATCGATTAGTTGAAAATTTAAAGTATGATTTTGAAAGTCCAAGGTCGCCTTAACCACTTAACTTAAAAATTTTCTTTGCTATTTAATAAGATGCTCCCTTCTGTTTTGGAAAGCGGTTGTCGTTTTTATTCATCTCAGAAGGCATATAATACTTGAGATGTTTATGGATTCTAGGTAATTTTTGTGTAAAATTATAAAGATAATTAATGATTAAATTTTAGTTTTAAGACCAAAAATGCGAAAATTCGATGCACGAATATTGTCGGGCTGTTAAGTTAAGCGGTTAATACTATAGACACCACAGTGATTAAACTGGAGTATTGCGAGATCGGATTATTGGATTTCCCCTCCTCGGGTTGTGCATGCAGCAAATTAGAATCGGGCATTACTGATAGGTAATAACGTTGTTTGGGAGCTTCAGTCATTTCAATGAAGATGCCAGCCGTTGAGGAAATACCCAAACCAGTTTATTGTTTCCTTAGCATATTAATAAAAACTAGTTTATCTCGCGCTGGTGATCTGCGCTCCATTTTATGCATACCATGATATTCCTGATGCTTCTAGAGCCGAACTGGCGATTCGGCCCTCCAAGAAATTTTGCCAATTAAAGAAAGAAGGCGCCAAGTGGTGTGAGCATTACAGAAAAGTACCCAAAGTAAAATGTTGACAATAGTAATCTCCATGATGTTCACCTCCATTTTTGAATTGATACTATTTTGTTTCCGCTGACTTAAACTGCAGTCGACGCTCCTTATAACGACCCTCTGCGTCCCATAGCAAAAGATTTTTATAACGAGTGGTCGCTATAGTGGATATAATTAAAAACTGTACACACGCACGCTCAGCTGTTCCATATAAATAGGCGATTTTTAAAGAGATTCCAACTAAATACTCAACTTATTTTTATCATTGGTATTAAAAATAAAATTTTATCAATTAAAAATATATTTCTAAAACAGATTTTAAAGTAGAAAATAAAGGGTGTTACAGACTTACAAAAGATTTATTTTCTAAAGAAAAAAATCAGAAATGTTGTTTTTGTCTTTTCTGTATATGTGCTTTTTGCAAAACATAATTTTCCATTTCAGTTAAAGATAATAAATAATGTTCTGCCTTTCAAAAAAACATTTTGAAGTCTCAATAGCACTTGGAAACATTTTTTTTATTCTAGGCTATTCTAATTTCCGCGCTCTGGTGGTAAGTATTCCTCTCCTCCCCCCCCCCCTCTGTCAAAGTTGAACTGTAACACTGAAGACTCTACATCTACGAAGCTTGGCAATACAATAATCAAGGTCATTTGCGCTTAGAAACATGTTCTTTTTAGAAAAATACAGGGAAGAGTGTTCGCTGAATTCGGACGTTGTATTGGGATTAGACGACGCTGTACGGTCGTTATACCGGAAGTAAAATAACATAGTGTATAGGAAAACTCAGTTGGGGATTTTATCACTGGTCGTTATAATGGAATAGTCTTTATAATGTGTGGTCGTTATAACAAGCGTCGACTGTATTAATATTTCTCTAGATCGCCTAAGCCCGTCAATTCTAACTGATTTCATTTGAATAATTTCATCCGAAGTTTCATTATATTGTAAGAAATATTGTGAATTCTTTATCTTAAACTCATTTTTTTCGAGAAAAAGTTATTTTATACCAGAACGAATATAGTAACAGGCTATGACGATGAAGTTATGCCTAACATGGAGGAGGCTACCGGTTTTGTCTTGTAAACAAACCGATCTTTGCCATCGGAAAAAGAGAAATTTGCCTCTTTTCTGTACCACGTACGTTAGCGTACTATATATAAAGATAGATTAACTCTCTAAGCATTTCACGCGTTTTTTTCCGTCTCTCATATTGAGTTCGAAAGCAGATAATTCATGTTTATATGTATAATTTATTAAACTAACGTGGTTAAAATATTCTTAAGGTTTCTTCAGAGACTTGAATAAATGCAATAAAGATCCAATTATTCACTTTAAAAGAAAGTTTTTAAGACTTTAAAGCAAATAGATCAAAATATCTAACAGCTCAGAGGATTAAAGATTATTCTAGAAATTTATGAAGACTTTTCTTGATGTTCCAAGCTATGAGCATGACAGAGAAACGCAACGCAAGTGTGCTCCAACGAGCTGCAATACTAGAAAATGATTGGAACTCGACCCCGGTTAAAATACTTTAGAAACGGGAGAATTCCCGTAATTTTGTAGGTCAGTATCTTTATGGGGTGCGGGTTATTCGTTATGGAAAATCAGTGTCAGAGAGTTGAAGTTGGAGTTATTAGATTTTTAAAGGCTCGAAGAAAAACTAAAATTTAGTTCTACTCATAAGTTGAAGAAGGAGTGCTTTGGTTAAAATAGAAGTGGTTTTTTTCAAGGGGCGTATAAATTGAATTGATCACAAATATACATCTTAAATTGGAGTCAATTTATTTTCTGTAATTATAATTATTAATATAGAACAGGTCCTAGTTTCTAGGTCAAGGATTCTTAACCTTTTTAATCAATAATAAGGATTAAATCTAAATGTTAAAAAAGGTGCCGTTTTAAATTAAATTGAAACATTCATTTAAACTTTTAATATAAAAATTATATCATCAAAAATAATAAAACATACCATTAATGGTAAAAAATCCTACCTATCATAGGTTGAAATCCCCAGCTGCAGGTTTATACTTTTCTTAAAATTTATGCTTTTTAACTTTATATTCTTACTGAATTCAAACAATAAATTTAAGTGTATCTGATTGAAGTCGAATTTTTGATACTTTTCTCTGCTTGCTGTTAAATAAAAATTGTGATTTTCTCTCCTCAGAAATGGGAGAAAGGAAGTTCCTTCTGGCAAAAATAATTGATTAATAATAAATACATGAAATAATTGCATAAATAATTGACACATAAAATTTATTCCATTAGAGTTGCTTATTATTTTTTTCATATATATCTTTTATTTTAACTAAATATCAATTAATGAAGGTATTCAGAGACTATAATGCACAATAATGTGCTTTAAGTTCAAAAGATTACAGAAATTCAATTTATTATTGAATATTGTTGCTTGACGATAAGTCTTGATTGATGAAATTGAATAATTCTGCATCTCAAAACGCAGAAGTAATGGCAGATGTATTCATAAGTCATTATATTAGTAGTCTAAATATCGTCTAAGGTATTTCTTGACCAAGGGATTTTCTCATTAATATTCGCCGAACTGTTCGGGAAGGGATAGTTACCCCTTCAACGTAAATAGCATAAATTGATACTCATGAGTGTGTATCTGTATTTCCTAAAGGGATGAGTCAAGATTAAGCCTCGCTTAGCAAGCATAATTCGTTCTAAGATCTTACTCATAATGCGAAACCTCTTTAAATTTTTATATCTTTGCATTCATTTTGCAAAGATGAAAGATGACAAGGATATTTAAAAATTAAGCTTTACTAAACATCAAATAACACATAACCTTCTCTGAACTGAAAATTTAGAACATAGTCATAAATTTAGAATTTTAATGTATTTAAAATGTGAAAAAATGTTTAGGCTACATTTCAATACAATTCAGTTCGTTTAAAACTAGAACATTCATGAATTTTTTTCTGTTCAGATAATGATAATAAGATAATAATAATGATAATAATGCCATTAAGATTGATAATAATGCAATTCTGACTTTATTGTATAATATCATTATATTCATCGACGATATCTATTGATACGGTAATACCATAGATTTAACCTCGGCAGATTTTACACATAACAGTGCAATGCAAGTTATGCAGCAGTGGACATGAACTGTTTTCGAAAATTATCATTCACTTGGGAGGTTTTTATTTGTTGATGATCCTCCTTAGGCCCATTGCCTTTACACTGAAAAATATTAGAATTCCTGAGGTATGAGAAACTGTATAGGCTCAAGCATCAATTCCCCACATGCTTTCGGGACACGTTTATACAAGTGCTAGCATGAACTTTGTACAACTATGAGGCCTATTGAATGGAATTGACATTTCAGACGTAGATAAATTTTTGAAATTAGTTTTAAACGGAACTTCTTAATATTTGTTTTCCTTTTATATAACCATGGACACCAAAATTGCAAGTTTGTGAATAATAAATATGAATTATTAGCTCTCATGCGACTAAGCAACAATAAATAGTAGATTTTTCAGTTTATTGCTAACTACTGATTTTACATATTAAGAAAAACAGGATGATTTTTTTTACATCATAATGTTTTTAGACAGGCATTCTTTCTGTAAATTCTGTAATCAAAAAATAACTTCGACCAGAATGCTATGGTTGATATGATCAATTGATATGAAGACAAGTCAAACCTAAATCATTATCATGTTAAGATGTTTCCAAATAGAGATTTGAATCTTTTTTCCCTTTACAAATAAATATTGTTACATTTCGTCCCACTAAATATCTCCAAACGTCTCGCGTCATTTTGTGGTTAGATAATTAATGTTACTTTATTGTATTTTGAAATCTCCTTTCGCTAAAGACTGACTAGAGCTGATAAAACTTGGCTGACGAAGATTCTTTTAGGTTTTTTGGAATGAATTGTTATAATATTTAACCCTCTATAAGGCCGTGGTAAGTATACTTACCACCAAATTCATCAATTTTTAAATGCATTTTTTAAGGTTGGTATAAGTTCTCGTAAAATCTTCCGATGAATCAAAAACCTAGATGTTCCGATTTTATTCCTCAAACCATAAAGAAGTGTCTTGACTTAGTAATTAATTAGAAAAATTAATTAACAAAAAATTAATGTTATCAAATACGCTAAATGAATTTATTTTCTTTAATGAATCTCAATCCCAATGCCATTTTACTGTAACACTACTAGAAAAAAATGGACCTTTAAAGGGTTAAATGAAAATTTTAAGAGAGCCATTTGCGTTTTTGCATTCAATCAAACTTGTTAAATCGGAAATCACATGAGTATAACAGATGCAAGCATACTTTATACGTGAAGTTGTCAACTAGTTGGCCGTTTATGAAAATTACCCGAAAATTACTTAAAAGCATTTTACTGTAACACTACTAGAAAAAGTGGACCTTTAGAGGGTTAAATGAAAATTTTAAGAGAGCCATTTGCGTTTTAGCATTCAATCAAACTTGTTAAATCGGAAATCACATGAGTATAACAGATGCAAGCATACTTTATACGTGAAGTTGTCAACTAGTTGGCCGTTTATGAAAATTACCCGAAAATTGCTTAAAAGCATTCTAGTTGGAAAATTCAATTTTTATGATATTGATTAATATATAATTTTTTTCAGTCATTATATTTACGCTGATATCAAAAATTGAGAAAAACAAAGGATTAACACATTAAACTAACAAAACCATTATTAAAAAAAATGATAATTACGGTTTAACTATGAAAGAAAATTTCCGCCTTTACCTTAGATTTCTTCCTCGCCACAAAGAATAGAAATGTCTTTGAAATGCTTTGTGAAAAATGGTTATAATTCGTTAAGTACATCACTAATTTCTTGTGAAGCGTAATTGGCTTTAACTATCACAGAACTATTAGCGGAAACACGACAAATGAGATTTAAAAAACTAGGAAAACATTCGTTCGGCGAATAATTCATTCAGTTAAATATCTTTCAAGAAGAAAAATACGTTACTGGTGCATTAGTTTTAGGAAATAATTAGAACAGTAAGTTTTCGATTGCTTTGGACGAAACTGGTTTTTCTGCAGAATCCCGAATGACAGGACAGAAAGAAACGAAGATTTAATTAACATGTCCCTTCGCATTTTTCATGGCATTTCTGTTGCCAAGCGTCCCGTTAAATGTCATTCAGGTATTGAAAAACATTGATAAAGTTATTCTAAACTTTCCTTTAATTAGTACGTGTTTGGTTTTTAAATAAATAATATTCAACAGAACTTTTTTTGTGTGAAGAGATTATAGAATTAGTTACATTAATGACAAATAACGTTTAGAATATCTCCCAGTTCAATCAGTGCTTGTTTAAAACAAAACATATTTCGAAGTTTTCTGCCAAAATTTTAAATACAAGTAATTTTAATAAATAAATCATAATATATATGTAAAATTAGTGTTTGTATAATTCATAATTCTTTTTTAATTTGTGATTACCATTTTAAACAAACACTTGATTGAAATGAATGTTTTTCAACGGTTCATGCCAGAAAATCATTAAGCAAAGAGTTTAAATACAAAAAATGAATTTTGTTCCTATACTTGATTTAATAGGGATAATTTTCATTAAATAATTAGTAACAGTTGTTTCACGAACACTTATATTATTTATGACAATATCCATATATCTATTTTTTATTTCTTTAGCTCAACGTAATATGGAAGATTTTTAGATCATTAACCCTGCACAAATGACGGATAATGTGCATGCAATTTATAGAGACAATAGAAGAAACAAAGTAATCCCTATTTGTAAGAATATACTTTACCTTGTGCGCATACTGATCTTTATGTGCATTTAAATTCTATTGCTCAATGTTCGTAGAATTAGTTACATTATTGATAAATAGAGTTTAGAATATCTCCCTGTTCAATCAAATTCTTGTTTAAAACAAAAAAATATTTCGAAGTTTTCTGTCAAAAATTTAAAAACAAGTAATTTTAATCAATAAATCATAATTTATGAAGCAAAATTAGTTTTTATATAATTCATAATTCTTTTTTAATTTGTGATTACTATTTTAAACAAACACTTGATTGAAATGAATATGTTTCAACAGTTCATGCCAAAAAATCAATAACCAAAAAGTTTAAATACAAAATAATGAATTTTGTTCTCATTCTTGTTTTAATAGGGATAATTTTCATTAAATAATGAGTAATTAGCTGCTTCACCAAATATTATATTATTTATGACAATATCCAATTTTTTTTATTTCTTTAGCTCAACATAATATGGAAAATTTTTATGTCAGTAACCTTACCCAAATGACTGATAATGTGCATGTAATTTATAGAGATAATATAAGAAACAAATTAATCCTATTCTTTGCAAGAATATTCTTTACCTTGTGCAGATACTGATATTTATGTGAATTTAAATTCGAGTGCTGAATGTTCATATTTTCTGCAACTAATTCAAAAAAAGAAAAGAATTTACGTGATTTCCTTTCATCGCCTGCATTTCCATCTAAATGAAATTTAGCTTCTTTTTATTGTGATACAATTTAGGAACCGAAACGAGTACTTTTCTTCTCTTCGATTTCTCAGTTTGCACAGGCTTTAAATTACTCTAGGACTGATAGAAATATCGTTTATTCGATAGCAATGCGGACAAATTAATTGAATAAGCAAATAGGTTCGAAAGGGAACAAGAGAATAAAAGAAGGCCGAAGCTTTAAAATAAAGGGTGAGACGAAATGAAGTAGTGTTTGGAACAAAATTTCCTGATGGAAAATTTGCGTGTTGTTGGGAGGAAGAACGATTTATTGCCAAACAATTCAGTTTGCTGTTTAGTAACTTCTGACAATATATTTCAAATTCATTGATTCTCAGCCTATTAATTAAAGATTAATACCTTACAGAAAATTCAGAAAAAATTCTTTTAATCCATATTTTAATATAAATTATACATTCCTTTTAATCATATGCGCTGTTACACAAATCAAATAATATCAAAACTATGCTCATAATTTTATTGAAAAATTAATAAGACTTTTTCATCTATGTGTAATGTATTAGTAAATTATTCATTTTGATAGCTAAAGAATTGATTATCACGAATGATAATTTATTTTCTGCTCAATATTAAAAAATAAACATAGAAGTAAAAGTGTGGGGCACACTTAGGAAAAGCTATGTTAATATACCTATATATTTATGGGTCTTTTCTTAATGACACATGAATTTTATTAACAGGACGAGGATTTTCCAAGAACAAATATTTTTTTTATATCTTCTAAGAGTCTGAAGTTTATAAATTATATATATTCGATTCTGTGCATGATAAAATAAATTCCCTTGTAAGTTTTTAAATTTCTTTATATACTTTCAAATTTTGCAACGCATGCTAACACTATGCAGCTTGTTTTTAAAACAATTTTTCACCATATTGTGAATTTTTTTTAATGCCGAATATTATTTAATTTTATAAAAATTTGAAAAACTGTACTGGAGTACAAACGATCCTTATTACAAACTTCGAAGTAATACATTTCAACTTGATAATTCCCATTCTGAAACTAAGCTATTGATTCATTATACAAAGGAACTTCGCTAAACGGACACCTCTCATTATGAATAATTCGCATAAAGAGCAAAATAAATTATGAAAAAATGGCTCGCTTAAAGACCGACGTTTCGCATAACGAGTGTCGAGGAGGAAGGAAGCCCCTGATTGTGCGCCTGCTACATCAGTCCGTGTTTCTTAGTGACGTTCCGCCAGCATCTTAGTGTCGCCTGTTATCACACATTTTTCCAAATTTGTGTTCAGACATATTATTGAAGCCACCAGAGATGAGATCATGAAAGGACCAGTCATACTCTCAGAGAGTTTTGATAATATCACTTCCACACCGTTTCCTGCCTCCAGATGATCGAAAATAATGGGAAGGGGTCACCAAGAGAGCCCTCATGTCTGCTCGAAAGAGGCTTTGACCGGAGAGTGTTGTCTAATGTGACTGTGAGGGGTTTGAAACAGGACATGCGAAGCCTGCAGTCAACGAGATTGTGTCTTTAGCCAATGGGATTGGAAGTAGATAACAATGATGTCGATGAGCTTATGGAGGAGAACAGCAAGGAGCTGTCCACAGAAGTGCTTATGGAGTTGCAGTATGTTTCACAGTAAGAAGATGTGGAGGAGAGTTTGTTAAAGGAAAAGGAGGTAACAGCGAAGAAAAGATCTCCTGGCGCAATAAGAGAAACGCTGAAAGCATGGGGATCACATCCTAATATGGCAGTGGCCAGGCGCTCTACAAATTTATTTAATAG
>BGPR01007969.1:48966-67240 GCA_013235015.1 Araneus ventricosus | reverse complement strand
GAGGCGGAAAAATATATCTCATCTTGAGGAAGCTACAAAATTAAGTTAAATCTTTTTAATTAAAGTGTGATTAATACACTCAAAATAATTCTAATAATGAAATTTCTTTGTTAACTGACAGCGACAGGGGTAGGGAAGGGAAGAACGACTTTCCAATATTTGACCTTTTTACATCAGACTAAGGTACAACCAAGTTTCTTATAAAGTGTGACGTCATATTAAGGCAGATAATAATTTATCTATTGCATTCATACAAAGCGAAATTGAACTAAATTAGTAACAGCGAGACTCAAAGGAATCTTATGACCATTTTTCAAGGAATCCTCTTACGCGAATTAAGGATTGCGCGAATTAAGGATATTGCGATGCATAGTGTGATTAAATAACTAAATCTGATGTACTTTTTTGATATTAGGTATCAGCATGCAAATACCCACCTTATCATTAATTATGTAGGTAACTTCTATCACATGCATTGCTAGGCTTTTCCTCACTATCTCTGGAAGAATATTTTTGGAACTGATATACATGTATATATGACATTGCAAAATCGAAGGCTGTCTATTTAAAAGGCCCAATCTTAGTTTTAAGTTTAACGTATCTAAAATTACAATTAAATACATTTTTTGGTTCAAAGTAAAAATATAAATCAAAGTAAAACCAGCATTGTAAATTTTTAGGTGGCTTTGGATAAATGGCGCCCAGTTGGCCCAATGAATAAGACAGTCCTGGTTACAGAGAGAAATTAAACTTTATTAATTAAGCAACGACGTAGTCTGAAATTTTTTAGTTGTATTGTCAAGGCAGCAGAAAAAATGAAGTTTTGACAATGCGGGAGACATATGACCAAGCAAGATTTGAAGGTTGTCGCTGTCAACCATGTATCGAAGTGGCTAGCTTTCTGTGTTGCTTCATTGTAATAACTAAATAGGTAAATCAAACAATAGCTGTTGATTATACCTTTTCTTTCTATTAAGAATCAATTCACAATGAGATGAAATTTATTTCATTTAAAATTAAGAAATATTGCATCTCCATAGTTTTTTAAAACAAAGTACGGTCGCGCGTCACGGAATTCTGATATAAAAAGAAGTTTAGATTTGATATTTCACCAAATATATATTCGAAACTAATCAAACTTGTTTTTAATGTTGTGCTCAAATATATCTATATTCATAAAAGTCAATGTTTGCGTGCGTGCGATGTCCAGACGAATCTAGCGCAGCAGATTACAGCCATGAAATTTGGCACTCAGGTAGTCGTAAAGGTGACTCAATGCACCTCGAAGCCGGAATTTTAAAATTCAATCCGTAAAATTCTGTATTTAATGTTTTGTGTTATTTTGGGTCATTTTTGTCACGTTTACGGCTGTAGTATCTTTCTAATGATCGTTGAAAAACAATCAATGCACCATCGGATAGAGCAAACAATTTTCGTTTCTATGAAATTTGTTTTGAGCTTCGTACGTAATTTATTGAATTTTGAGAATTTTTTAAAAAATAGACCGTTTTGCCATCGAAATTTAAATTTTGTTTTCCAACGTTCTACCACTATTACTTTTATTTTTTTCAGCTTATAACTGGAACGGTTATGTCGTAATTAAAACAAGAACGGTTTAAATATCTTTTCCCGTTTTTTTTTAATTAGTTTTATCCTGGTCAGTAGAAAGATATTTTTATATACCGAGCTCCCTCCCGCGACACTTTTCCGGAGCGTTGCTGGCAATTTGATTGGCTGGCGGTGCAGAGCACAGGTGACGTCATAACCTTCAACTGAATGACTTCGATTATTATTTTCGGCAGAGTCTTAACGCGATGTCTCGCCTATTTTATTTGCTTTTTAATAATCATTTTCATGTTGCAATTTTTTAATATTGTTTCGGATTAACGTACTCTGTATTTTCTACAGTTCAAATGTCATTATCGCAAAGAAAAATAAGCTGGAAAATCAATGATGTGTATCTTTTGTTTTGTTTTCAGAACTTTTTCATGCAATTGTCGATTTTTTTTTTAAAAAATTTTGCTGAAGTTCTGATTCCAGGGAAAACGCCGTGCGCGTACTGATAGTATATCTATACTTATAAAAGGCAATGTTTGTGAGTGTGTGCGCGATGTCCAGACGAATCTATCGCACTTACAGCCATGAAATTTGGCACATAGGTAGTCGTAATGATGACTCAATGCACCTCGAAACCCGAATTTTAAAATTTAATCTAGGAAATTTTTTAATTAGTGTTTTGTGTTGTTTTGGGTCATTTTCGGCACGTTTACGGCTTTACTATCTTTTCTAATGATAGTTGAAAAACAATAGATGCACCATTGGATAGAACAGACAATTTTCTTTCTAATGAAATTTTGTTTTGAGCTTCAAACGTAATTAACTGAATTTTGAGAAATGTTTAAGAAATAGTCAGTTTTGCCGACAGAATTTTGTTTTCGTATTTAAATTTACTGCATCTCCCGTGCTAATAAATTTATCTCTTTCATTTTTGTGAGGTAATGAATGGAATAAACCCCCTTGATTTAAAACAAGAACTGTTAGATATCTGTTATGGTTGAATGTTAATTAATTTTTTCTGAAGTGTTAAAATATTTTCGCTGCATTTTTTCCCCCCTTGATTCTTCGTAACAATTGCCGCGGTGTTATGATATAAAAATAAGTTTTGATTTGATATTTCACCAATTATATATTCGAAACTAATCAAATTTGTTCTTAATGTTCTGCTAAAAAATATCAATCATATTTGTAACCAAATATTTAAAGCTACACTAATTACAGAAGTCAACATGCTTCATGCACCATTTTCATCTTTACTATTCCTTTCATGAATGAAATAATATTAGTAACAATAATTCCAAACACGTTTCTTAAGTAACAATTATTTTGACACACTGAAATAAAAAGATATCTAATTACTTATCACCTTAAACCCAGTTGGTTTCAGTGTCTCATCTATAAAAAAAAAATATTTTAAGAGTATTTTAAGTGAAATGGGGAAAATCTTTTTTGACGCTACCTAAGTATTCTAATACAAAGCTTGCCATGGCTGTTGACTTGTGAATAGTCATCAAACCAGAAAAAAACCGGCGGGAGTGGCCTCCCCAAAACTTTCTCGCATACGAATAACAAAGGGTAGGGGGAAAAAATACACCGCGCGCGAAAAATGTGCTGTATTCCCTAAAGAGGGGAAAACGTGCGGTATTCCCTAAGGTGGGCAAAACACTCGCTTCAGCGTTCGGGCCTTTTTTTTTTTTTTGCGTCGTAGAATAAAGAAAAAAAAACCGAATATGCAATTTCAACGCCTTATTTTAACCTATTTAAATGAAAATTGGAGACAAATCTACAATTGCTGTTTCAAGACTATATAAGAAATTTCATCTATCTTAGTAATTTTGTTATGAAGTTATGGCGTTCAAAAGTGTGTTTTTATACACACCGATAGACGGTCAACCCTTTGACGGACTTGACCCAAAATTTTATACGGACCTACATTTTTGATGATAAAACTGTGTACCAAATTTTATCCATTTAGCTATTTAATTTTTTGAGTTATAGATTTTACATAAATGCGGACAGAAAGACAGACTTCCCTTGGACGGATTTTATCCAAAATTTGACAGAAACCTGCAAATTATGTGTAAAGATCACATACCAAATTTCATCCCTGTATCTGTAGTAGTTTTCGAGTTATCGTGTTCACAGACAGACAGACCAAAATTGTGTTTTTCGGACTCGGGGAGGTCTAAAACGTGTATATCCGTCAAAATCTCGAGTTCGAATTTTTTTGACGATTATAATACTTTCTCTTTGTATACTTCGTATACGAGAAAGTGAAACAAACAAACAAACCTGAAATCAAATATCTGTTGCCACGTTTCAAAAGAATATTACTTTGAAGCACGTGCGATAAAATAGGCAATGCAATGAATATTAACTTTTGACGATTTCAATACTTTCTCTTTTTCTACTTCGTATACGAGAAAGTAGAAAGGGACCACATTGATCTGCAAGTCATTTTGAATACATGAAAAAAATCATAAGAATAATGTTCCGAAATTTAAACAATACTTAATTTTAATTTAAATAAATTCGTACACATGGTCTTTATAAATGAAATCAAATCGAATCACAAAATTAAATGACCCTGAAAATGATGCAAAAAATCTCGAGACTTCTGGGCCCCCAATCTTTCGCGAATTAGCCTGTTTCATGATCCGGCCCGGACCGGATGCTGTTTACTCTTGCTAAGCCATTGACGAAGAATGGGGGGGGGGGCGAAAAATCCATATTATGCGCCTTGCTCTATTTAACTTTGCTACGCCATTGATGGATTCATTAGGTACCAAATTAAACAGTAATTATTGAATATAACTTTTGTTACTTAACACTTTGCGGAAGGCCGCACGCTTAACGCTATGAGTAGCTGGCTGGTAGCGTGTGACAGTCGTTTTGAAAGGGTTAAAGTTAGGAATAATATAATATACTTCAAATAATTTCACTAATATTACAACTTTTTTTTTGTACTAAATTCGTTTGCATCAACGTTGCATAACGTTGGTGCAATGTCATCGCATCAAGGTTAAAAGCGATTTAATTTTTTATTAAATTATTGTAGCAAGATGAGGCATGAGTACCATGGGTTGCCATCCTGGTTAAGCCAGAGAAGTCCCGAATTTGACCCGGACTTGTACCCCTTTTAAACGCCTCTGATTTTACTTAAAAGTAAGTAGCTCATATTAAAAAAGACGAATTTTATTAAATTTTTTAAAAATATTGTTAAAATAATTTATTTTAATGAAACTAAAGTCAAGGTGTAATCTTGAATTGTGATTCTTTGTACTTATTAAAATTGCTCATAACAAAAATAAATTTGATAAAACACTTTTTAAAAGCACTCATTCTTCAGCTTTTCATTTTAATTATTTTCTACTTTTTGGTAGGAAACTTCTCATTTTAATTATTTCTTACTTTTCTGTAGAAACAGGAAATGATAAAAGACAACAGGTTAGGAGAGAGAGATGGCGACTGTGACCACTTTTCAAAACGATGTCCTTCCCATATTAGAGAAAAACCCTCTTGTTGTTTCAAAAGTGGATATTAATATATCTAAATTCAACTAGCCATTTTTAATGCGAATTATTTACGCGAGTCTCTGCTTTCGCCAATATTCACAAAATAAAAATTAAATGTCAGATTTTCTCAGTATTAACAAAATTGCAATTGAATGTCTTGCTACTTTCGGTAGTATTGGAGGCATTATGGATGAAATTCCATTTGACTAGAATCGTTGAAAAAAGTTGAACATTACATGAAAGGGAGCAACTAAAACGGCCCCCATTGTGGAACGAAATCAAAAAATAAAACTCCTTGTATATAAGACATTTTTAATGACTTCAAGGAACATTCAGGCCAGATTGGAAGAAAATTAAATAACGCGTGTGGTCGAGAGTGCGTAGCAAACAAATTTGCAGGCAAACAGACAAAATGATGGAGATGAAACAGGACCTAGCTTCGCTCGCTCAATAAAAGGAAGTTTATAATTATTTTTTCCCCCTACTCACCAGTTTTTTTCTCACCAGATTCGAACTAGTCACGCATGTTTATAGTTCAAAGCCGGCAATTTATAGGTATTCTATTCCATTCCATTTGTCGCAAAACTGTTTTTTTTCCCACCCATTCAAGTAAAAAAATAAGTCACGTCATTCATTTGTAGCTCCAAAGTGCAATACCACCGCTCTTTTCTCCCCTTATTCCCCCTCACTCAGCGGATTTCCTATTAGGTAGCCTCGTCGCCGGGTTCCAATCTAGTCAAATCCTTTGATGTGAAGCTACCATCGTATCAGGGTCCCACCGTAGAATCGGCGCAAGAAGTGCTGGAATTCGATTCGGTTGGAATTTCCCGCGCCGCTATGCTATTTTCCATAGGATTTCGACCTTGACGATTGTTTTTTCTTTCCCTGTTCCAAAATTTCCGTTTTGGATTAGACATGAATGGCCTGCTTAATGCTGAAGTCGGTTACCTGTCTGAACTAAACGTGGATTTTTGTGCTGCCTGGGGCTACTTTTCCTGTCGTTTTCACCTTATAGTTTAGACCGGGGTGGAGTTAAGCTAGAATTTAATTTTCTGATTTGTAATGGATTTATGGCAGAAAATTACTAATAGCGATATTCAAAAAGCTATATTTACAGTTACAGTATCTACAAGCGTTCAACATCCATCATACACTATTTTAATTCCACTTAGACTATTAAAGAAAAGCAGTGAAAAAAATAGAAATAATCCCAAATACCTCTTTTAAAAACATAAAGAGCTAATTTTTCATTTTGAAGAGCAAAAGTTAAGCCTTCTATTATAAATAGATAAAATTTTATTTAATTGTTTCATCTAAAAAACAAGCAAAAATTCATTTTATCATGAATTTTTGTTGAATGCATAGCAAGTGTTTATTTAGGTCTAAAAGTCTTTTATTGGGTCTTATTTAGGTCCTTTGTTCTTTAAAATGGTGTAAAAACAATTCTAGTGCGATAATTCTTTCAGAAGTTATGCATTCGAAGGAAAGGGTCCAAAAGAATGAAATTCGTCTTCATTTTGAAATAATTCAAATTTGTGAAAATACGGTTCCGGGATGTACATTCCCACTCTCCCAATTATACATGCACCAAATTTGGTAGCTCTAGGTTCAACGGTCGTCTCTGTAGATCTCCAACAGACAGACGAACATACACATACAGATATACTTTCTCTACTAGAGATAGAGATGAAATTTTAAACTTTTTATTTCGTGCGTATGGTCTGATGCGCATCGGTGGTTCAGTGGTAGAATGCTCGCCTGCCACGCGGGCGGCCCGGGTTCGATTCCCGGCCGATGCAATCCTTATTTTTTCCACTGTCCTTCACTTTCGGAAATGTTGATACCGTCAGATAAGCGTAAATGTGTAAATTTACTATTTCAAACGACTTACATATTTCCAATTTTGTCGATATATCTGAATCATTATAAGTATTAACAGTTAAATAAGCATCAAGTAGTAATACTTAAATTCGAATCATTACAAACTGAATTTTTTAAAATTTAGGATAGTATAAAAATTAACGTTTATAAGATAAAATTTCCGGAGGATATTGCGGGAAAACGTTCGTTTACGCGTATTTTTTAATTAATTTAAACTTTAAGTAATTTTTGGATTTCAACAAGTGGACAGTGATCTTTTTCACGCTATGAAAAAAACATGTTCCAAATTTTCATCAAGATTGGGTATAAACTGTAGATATGTTTAAGGAACATACACATGCGATCTGTCTTATATATGTATATAGAGATTAAATTTTCACATTAGTATTTGATGCGTTCGACCTCGCAACTGGCATCGGTGACGTAGAATGCTCACCTGCCATGCTGGCGGCCCGGATTCGACTCCCGGCCGGTGCAAACCTTTTCTTCTCCCCCTGACCTTCACCTTCAGAAATTCAATTTCACCCAACCTAACGCGCGAAACTTGCTTTCTAATCTTTTCTTGAACACACGTTGTGCGGCCCATTAGCTCAGTTGGTTAGAGCGTCGTGCTAATAACGCGAAGGTCGTGGGTTCGATCCCCCCATGGGCCAATTTGTTTTGCTCTAGGTGTGCAACGCTGCCGCATTAAATGATTTTAACTTACATCTGCTAATCAGATATGATTCAAACAGATCTCCTAAGATTTTTTTTTTATTTGAGATATTTTATCCCCTTCAACTTATATTTGAGATCATTTTTAGATTTGAGAAATTTTTCATTTTGATTTTTCAGTATTATTTTCTCGAGGCGAATGGGGCAAAATATGAAGAAGAAGCGCTTATTTTAGATAAGCAAAAGGATTATTGCAGAAAGGAACACATGATTGAAGGCATTTTAAAAAATATGTTCCATGTCTCTAAACATGGACTAAAAACTATTTGGTGAAAGCATTAATTTAAAAAAAAATATTGTTATTTCGCAGTTTGTTCAAACAGAAAAAGGGGGCAAGGGAAGAGTCGGAAAAATATACCTCATCTTGAGGAAGCTACAAAATCAACTTAAATCTTTTTATCACGTATGATTAATACACGCAAAATAATCTAACAATAAAATTTCATTCTATATGAACAAAATTTCAATTGAATGTCTTTGGCTATTTTCGGTATTTTTGGAGACATTATGAATGAAATTCCATTCTACTAGAATCGTTGAAAAAAGCTGAACATTACATGAAAGGGAACCGCAAAAACGGCCCTCATCGTCGAACGGAAAAAAAACCCCTTATATATGAGACGTCTTTAATGACTTAAAGGAACATTCAGGCCAGATTGGTAGAAAATCAAATAACGCGAGTGATCGAGAGTGCGTAACAAACAAATTTACAGGCAAACAGTCGGAATGCTGAATGTTGGAGTTGGAACAGGACTTAGCTTCGCTCGCTCAATATAAGGAAGTTTATAATTACTTTTTCCCCCCGTTACCAGATTCGAACTAATCAAGCATGTTTATAGTTGAAAGCCCGCAATTCATCGGTATTCCGTTCCATTCTATTTGTCCCCGAACATTTTTTTATCCACCCATTCAAGTAAAAAAATCAGGTACGTCATTCATTTGTAGCTCCAAAGTTCGATACCAAGACTCTTCGCTCTCCCTATACCCCCACTCAGCGGATTTCCGATTAGGTAGCCTCGTCGCCGGGCGCCATTGTAGTCAAATTTTTTGATGTGCCGCTACCCTCGTATTAGGGTCCCTCTTTAGAATCGGCGCAAGGAGTGCTGGAGTTCGAATCGGTTGGAATTTCCCGCGCCGCTATGCTCTTTTCCATAAGTTTTCGACCTTGACGATTGTTTTTTCCTTCCCGTGTTCCAAAATTTCCGTTTTGGATTAGACATGAATGGCCTGCTTCATGCTGAAGTCGGTTACCAGTCTGAACTAAATGTGGATTTTTGTTCTGGATGGGGTTACTTTTCCTGTCGTTTTCACTTCACAGCTTAGACCGGGGTGGAATTAAGCTCGAATTTAATTTCCGGATTTGTAATGGAATTGTGGCAGAAAAACCAGATTTTTTCACACCAGATTCGAACTAATCACGCATGTTTATAGTTCAAAGCTGTCAATTTATAGGTATTCCATTCCATTTGTCCCCAAACAGTTTTTTTTCCACCCATTCAAGTAAAAAAAACGAGGCACGTCATTCATTTCTAGCTCCAAGTGCGATACCACCGCTCTTCGCTCCCCCTATTCCGATTCGGCGGATTTCCGATTAGGTAGCCGTCGCCGGGTCCCAATCTAGTCGAATCCTTTGATGTGCCGCTACCCTCGTATCAGGGTCCCACCGTAGAATCGGCGCAAGAAGTGCTGGAATTCGATTCGGTTGGAATTTCCCGCGCCGCTATGCTATTTTACATAGGTTTTCGACTTTGACGATTGTTTTTTCTTTCCCGTGATCCAAAATTTCCGTTTGGATTAGACATGAATGGCCTGCTTAATGCTGAAGTCGGCTACCAGTCCCAATTAAAAGTGGATTTTTGTGCTGGATGGAGCCACTTTTCCTGTCGTTTTCACCTTATACCTTATATCGGGGTGGAGTTAAGCTCGAATTTAATTTTCGGATTTATAATGGATTTATGGCAGAAAATTACTAATAGAGATATTCAAAAAGCTATGTTTACAGTTACAGTATCTACAAGCGTTCAGCATTCATCATGCACTATTTTAATTCCACTTAGACTGTTAAAAAAAACAGTGAAAAGAAATTTAGAAATACAGTAGAGTCTTCCTATAACGAAATCGCTTGGTTCCAGGTGAAAAATTCGCTATAGGTAAAATTTCGTTATACGGAGATTATAGATTTTTGCATTTATTTCAGTAAATGTTACAAACTTTTTATTAGGTGTGATAAGTTCAAAAGCATTTAATTATGACTTTCAATTAAAAATGAAGTAATATATATTATAAATTTGTTAAAATTATACTAATTTTTATTGTATAAATAAAATGCTCAAAAGTGAAGACAATTCACCAATTTAGAGAATAATATGTACTAGTACGTTTATTTTACTTGAAACTACTGCGTTCTTTACGTTTATTTTACTTGAAAAATTCCGTTATTTTACATTGCTTTGCATTTCGTAATGTTAAATTTTCACAAAAATTTTCACATTTTATGAGTAAGCTAAAAATAGAGTTCGCCACATTCTCTTCCATTTGGAAACCTCTTTTAATGGTTTCGAATGATTGTAGCATTTCAGTCCTATGTGAGTTTGGCTGTATCACATCTTCATTTTCTGAATAACTGTCATTTTCCTGGCCTTTATATTGTTGTCCATTAAACTTTTCAAAATCTCTTCATCTGTAGGATATGAAGCAGTAAACAGTTCTACGTCCACTTCTAAAATGTCAGAGAGAGTTGCATCATCTGTTATTCTTTCATTCCCTTCTACTGTTTTCCATTTTTCTTTCAAGTCGGCCAAGATCGCATCTTCATCGTCGGAATCACTGTCATCTGTCTGATTACTGAAACCTCCTTTTTTAAAGCAATTACGGATTGTTTTAGCAGTTGCATCAAATTTCCATACTTTATAAAGTTCTGCAATTGCTAATTCGAAGATCGATGTTTTCTTGAACTGTTTCATTTTTTTCAATTGTACTGATCATTTCTTTCAAGATTCTTTTCCTATAGTGCATTTTTAAATTTTTAATTATTCCGAGATCCAGGGGCTGCAAATTTTTGTGCAGTTAGGAGGAAAGAAAATGACACTAACATTTTTTAGCTTTTCTCCACAATCTTTTGAATGAATTGGATAATTGTCGATTAATTACGCGATTTTACGGTGTTGTTGTCCCATTTGCTTGTCCAGTGCTTTCAACCATCTGTCAAAAATTTCAGACGTCATCCACGATTTTTCGTTGAATTCGTATTTAACTTCTAAAGATTTTATTCCTTTGAAGCACTTTGGAGATTTACTTTTTCCAAAAACAAGCATCTTTAACTTTTCCTTGCCAGTCATGTTGGCACCTAACAAAATTGCAAATCTTTGTTTGTTTTTCTTTCCTCCGAAACATTTGTCTCCTTTAAAAGCTAGCGTTTTTGTAGGGAGATGTTATCGCTGGAATGAACAATGTGAGTGGTTGCACGTGTGAGCGATTTGTTTCCACAAAAATTAGCAACTTTCTTCAAAAATGACAAAAATCGAAAAGATAAACGTCTTAAAAAATTCGTTACAGGGAGACAACCACTTCGTTATATGAAGAATATTTTGAATGTTTTTTAACATTCCGATTAAAAATTTCGTTATAGGGGGAAATTCGCTGTAGGGAGACTTCGTTGTAAGGAGATTCTACTGTAATCCCAAATTCCTCTTTCAAAAATCCAAAGAGTTAATTTTTCATTTTAAAGAACAAAAGTTTATCCTCCTATTATAAATAGATCAAATTTTATTTAATTGTTTCATCTAAGAAACAAGTAAAAATTCATTTTTTCATAAATTTTTGTTGAATGTAGAGCAAGTGATTGTTTAGGTTTAAAAGTCTTTCATTAGGTCTTATTTAGGTCTTTTGCTCTTTAAAATGGCGTAAAAACAATTCTAGTGCGATAATTCTTTCAGAAGTTATGCATTCGAAAGAAAAGGTAGAAAAGGATGGAATTTGCTTTCATTTTCAAATAATTAAAATTTGAGAAAATATGGCCCTGAGGCGCACATTCCCACCCTCCGAATTATACATATGTTACCGGCAATGTGTGAAATGCCGGCATTCTATAGAATGCCAGGCGTTTTTAAGCAAAGTATGAAATATGAGATTTATTATATACTTTTCCTAGGCATTGTATATAATACCTAGTAATTCTACAGAATGACAAATGCTATTTAGGCAAAGTATGAAAAAAAGTTCATAATAAGACTATTATTTAAAAGGCGTGCATTCCTCAAAAATACAAATGTTATTTAGAAAAAATAATAAAAGAGTACCATTAACAAATATTTTATTCAAAATTCGTAAAGCGAAATGAAAGTTTTCATATCAAAGTTTATGCCTTTCTTATTAAACAAAACAAAATGAGTTGTGAATCTACTTATTACATCAAGGAAGCAAATAATTTAATTTCAAATTCCACTTAACTTTATTTCTTATATAATCAAATCGGCGATTTATTTCATACTTTTCCGGTTTGTCATCTGGCATTCTATAGAATGCCTAGGAAATGTGTGAAATATAAATCGTTTCACACATTGCCGGCTAGTTTTAGGCATTATATACAAAGCCTAGGCAGTCTATAGAATTCCGGATTTCAAACTTTGCCGGTAACACATACACCAAATTTGGTAGATCTAGGTTCAACGGTCTTCTCTGTAGATCGCCAACAGACAGACGAACATACAGACATGCTCCCTCTTTTACTATTAGTAGAGATAGAGATGAAATTTTGGGCTTTTAATTTCATTCGCCCTGCTTGGTGCGCATGCGTGGTTCAGTGGCTCAACTGACACGCGGGTGGCTCGGGTTTGACTCCCGGCCGTCGCAACATTTTTTCCCTATCCGTCATCTTCAGAAATGTTGATACCGTCATACAAAGGCTGCCCAAGGGCCGGGTAAACCGGGTAACTGCCCATGGCGCCAAAATCCTAGGTGGCGCCACACAGGGAGCGTGAAAGAGAACAAAAAATGGTTTAATAGACATGAGAGCTCCAAAAAAAGCCTTAGTATTGGCGACCCCTTCTATTATTCTGAATACTATTATCATGTGATATGTACTAAACGCCCCACTACCACTGGCGGAGTTTCCTACAGGACCTGAATGCGCTCGCTTCGTGCCTCAAGCCCCTGGGGGGGGGGCACCTCAAAATCTAATCACCGTACATCTCAGTTCTAAGCCGGCGATTAATTTACAACTTTGAGTAGACACAGGGTTCTAAAAACAGCTTTTCGCGTATGATCTCATATTGTCAAAATTTGCCACTGCCCCCCCCCCCTCCACACACATACAGACTACTCCCAAAACGTGGTCTCGTGGGATTGTATCCTTATTATAACAAGATATTGTAAGGTATCTCCACAATGTTTTTATATTTTGAATACCGCACAATATCGCAAAAATATTGTTGCAGTATTCTACAGCATTTTATCGGAATGTTAAATAAATTTCCTGGAGCTTCTTGGCGCCCTGTGTCCAATTGTTGTGCTAAGAATGACAATAATTGAAAGCTCTGAAAATTATTCGAAAACTTTCAACCTCGAAAATAGAATTCATATCTAGTTCTTTGAGGCATTCTAGAGTCGCCTACGCCCATAATCGCAAACTCAATTTAAATTGTGATGACGTCATAACCTATAAAAAATAAACATTGTGTTATTTCGCTAAAATAACATAGAAAAGGAAACATTAGATTCGCTTTATAGGAAGAGAAAAGCACGGATAGCAGCAAAAAAAAAAAAATAACAGGAGGAAAAATACATCAAAATAGAAAATATTAAACCTAGGAAAGTCTGTCAACATAATATGAAAGCAGATATTCAACTTCAGAAGATTTTTAGATCGGCAACATAGTAAGTTACTGTTTGAATCAAGTGAATTGTGTGAATGTAATTTTTTGTTTCTGCTACCACCTTTTTGATTTTGTACGAATGTTCTTAGCATCAGCATCGGAATTTTATGATTGGAAACACATGTACGAAGTTTTGCTAAAGAGAAACTTATCAAAAAGTATTGGCATCATGTCCCAAGAGCGACTAGTTGGCTTAGAAACCATAACAAGTGAACGGGACCTTTTGTAGAGCATTGAAATTGAAAAGACATTTTAGAGATAACAAGAAAAAAAAATTAATTTTTTAAACATAAATTAAAACACTGTTTTAAAATAAAGTCAACTGTTTTTAAAATAAATTTATTGAATATATTACTCTAGTTTCAATAAGACCTATATAATCTTAAATATATCTGAAGTTAAAAAATTCTCACTCTAACATTATTAAGTCACATTTTCAGGTTAAGCACGTATATTTCTATGTGAAAGTTTGATTGGCATTTAGAATACAAACATAATAGACTTTAACAAAAATACTTTGGTTATGTGTGTTGGGAGGGGAGCCATATTGGTGCTTTGACCGGTTGATAAAATTACTCCGGGCCGCCTCTGCCGTCATATGTGTAAATTTGCGTTTGAAATCAGACGCGAGATCCTATGCCAGTACATTGCAATTCCGTATTGCATATACGCACAATCTCATAGTAAAGGAACATCAATCTCACCGAACCTAACATGCGAAACTTGATTTCTAATCTTCTCTTCACAGCATGTCGTGCGGCCCATTAACTCAGTTGGTTAGAGCGTCGTGATAAAAAAGCGAAGGTCGTAGGTTCGATCCCCTCATGGGCCTTTTTTTCCCTGCTCTGAATGTGCAACGACTGCAGCTTAAAATGAATTCAACTTACATCTGCTAATCAGATATAACTGAAAAAGATTTCCTAACATTTTTTTTTATTTGAGATATTTTTTTCCCTTCAACTTATATTTGAGATCCTTTTTAGATTTGAGAAATTTTTCATTATGATTTTTCAGTAATATTTTCTCAGGCGAATGGGGCAAAATATGAAGAAGAAGCGCTTATTTTAGGTAAGTAAAGGGATTATTTCATAAAGAAACGCATGATTGAAAGCATTTTTAAAAATATGCTCCATGTCTATAAGCATGTCCTAATAACTAAAAAGTATTTAGTGAAGGGATTAATTTTTAAAAAAATTGGAATTTCGCAGTTTGTTCCAACAGAAAAAGGGGGTAGGGGAAGAGTCGGAAAAATATATCTCATCTAGAGGAAGATACAAAATCAACTTAAATTTTTTTATTACGTGTGATTAATACACGCAAATAATTTTAATAATAAATTTCACTCTTAACAGACAGCGACAGGGGAAGAGGAGGGAGGAACTACCTTCCAATATTTGACCTTTTTACATCAGACTAAGGAACCACCAAGTTTTATATTGCATTCATACAAAGAGAAATTGAACTAAATTAGTAACAGCGATACTCAAAATAATCTTATGAGCATATTTCAAGGAATCCACTTACACGAATTAAGGAAAAAATATTCAGTTAAACAAGCAGGCTCGAATTCATAATTCTGTCGCATTCTTCAGATAATATGTATTAAAGTCGAGACTATTTGAAACAAATTATATAAATATGTTCGTCGTGCATCAGAAAATCGGAATAACAGTAACAATTAAACCAACAAAAGATATTAAATTGTTTTAACTGATTGTATCTCAAAATAGGAATGTTACGTCGATAAAAATTGTACCCACCAGGTCTCGAACCTGGGACCTTCCGCGTGTTAGGCGGATGTGATAACCACTACACCATGGGTACTCGTTTGCCATCACAAACGAAAGCTAAAGCGGAAGGCCATCGAAATTGATTTCGACCTAAATAGAAAGTGACCTGGATTTGATACACAAACTGAAGTGTTACTTACTTTTCTTGGGAGATATACCGTATACGCAAGATGCATTTTCCCCCCTTTCAGCCTTGTAGGTTTTCCTCTGAATGAACAACGCGATTCTGACATCTTTTGTGGTCTAAAGTATGCTATTCGGTACACTTCGACAGATCGGTTCAAAAATGAGAAATAAATGCTGCTGGTCAGCTCAGAACAAATTCTTCTACTTCCAGGTTTCATCACCCTCCTGGTGTGATTCATGATCTGTTGTTGTTTTGCCATTGGTGCGGGGAGTCCACCTCTTTAGCAGCCGAGAAGTGCAAAATACAAGAATCCGCCCAACGTGGGGCTCGAACCCAGGACCACGAGATTAGAGGCTCGTGCTCTACCGAACTGAGCTAGCCGGGCGATGGCTGTTTAGCTACTTTAGTCTTTGATGCGATGTTCTCGTCATACAGATCGAGGTTTGAACATGGTGTTCTCTCAGATTATAGGTACGCAACTTCATTCGGCGAATAAAGACAATTGCAACTCTTGTTACTTTTCAGTAATTATGGAATTGCTGCAATGGACTTTAGGTTGCATTACAAAATGCACTGTGTATTCCTCGATATCGACATTGTATTCCGAAATTTGGATATTTATAATTCATTGAAGAATGACGATGAAAGTATGTTTATTTGGTTTAATTCATTCATTTTATTTTAATTTCTAGATTTTTATCAAAATTTTTTTATTAAAGCAATTCGCGGACAGGGCCGTTTTACCATATTTGAGCGACCTGGGCCACAGTAGTTTGGCGCCCTTTCAGAACCTCAAGCAGAAATTCGAGAGCCTATATTCTTTAATATAGCGATGCATAGTGTGATTAAATAACCGTGAATCTGATGTTCTTTTTATGATATTAGGCATCAGTATGCAAATACCCACCTTATCATTAGTTATGTAGGTAACTTCTATCACATGCATTGCTAGTCTTTTCCTCACTATCTGTATGAATACTTTTTGAACTGGCATACATGTTTATATGAGGCATGAATAAGATGGCTTGCCATCCTGGTTAAGCCAGGGAAGTCCCGAATTTGACCCGGGCTTGCCTCCATTTTATATTAAATGCCTCCGATTTTACTTATAAGTAAATAGCTCATATTTAAAAAAACGAATTTTATTAAATTTAAAAAAAATATTGATAAAATAATTTATTTTAATGAAAGTAAAGTCAAAGTATATTCCTGAATTGTGCTTTTTTTGTACTTATTAAAATAGCTCTTAACATAAATAAATTGGATAAAACAATTTTTAAAAGCATTCATCCTTCAGCTTTTCATTTTAATTATTTTCTACTTTTTGGTAGGAAACTTCTCATTTTAATTATTTCTTACTTTTCTGTAGAAACAAGAAAGGATTAAAGAAAACAGGTTAGGAGAGAGAGATGGCGACTGTGACCACTTTTCAAAACGATGTCCTTCCCATAATAGAGAATAACCCTCTTGTTGTTTCAAAACTGGATGTTAATATATCTAAATTAAACTAGCCATTTTTGATGCGAATTATTTACGCAAGTGTCTGCTTTTGCCAATATTCTCAAAATAAAAATTAAATGTCAGATTTTCTCAGTATTAACAAAATTACAGTTGAATGTCTTTTGCTATTTTCGGTATTTTTGGAGGCATTATGGATGAAATTGCATTTGACAAGAATCGTTTTAAAAAGCTGAACATTACATGAAAAGGAACCACGAAAACGGACCCCATCGTGGAACGGAATCAAAAAATAAAAATACTTATATATGTAAGACGGTTTTAATGACTTAAAGGAACATTCACGACAGATTGGTAGAAAATCAAATAACGCGCGTGGTCGAGAGTGCATAATAAACCAATTTACATGCAAACAGACGAAATGCTGAATGGTGGAGTTGAAACAGGACCTAGCTTCGCTCGCTCAATAGAAGGAAGTTTATATTTATTCCATTGTTCACTCACCCCCCACCCCCCGCTCCGCTCCAGAAAAAAAGCAATTTACTGACTGTTTCAATATTCCGAGACTAGCACTTTTGGACGATTTTACTCCGGAAAGGGATGACAGGACATTTCCGGAGTTCTTTGTTAGGTCACGCTAAGTAAAATATAAACATCCTTCTTCCAATTTTCACCACTATTTTGGTGAAATCAACTTCGCCTGTCGCATGAGCAGAAGCCCGGAGGCTTTTGGATTTCGAGAATCATCAGCAGCATCCACTTTCACCCAAGTGTCCAGTTGACTGGGACTCTGTTGCGCTGATTCAGCTCGAAGATGTTGCAGCATTGAATTCAACTTTAAAAATATATTCTATATTACGTATAAGATGAGGCAGATAAACTGGATATTTTCGCAACAGTACAGTTTAGCTATATTAAAGCCCCGTTTGGAAACAAGCAACGAGGACCATCTTGGGACGGAACTCCTCATCTTGAACCGCGGTCAGATGACGAGAACGATAAATGACCTGGCATACCTCTCTGGAAGCTTCCTCACCACACCAATGGAAGGGCATTTAACCCTTACGTATGATTTAGCGTGCAACAGGCCCAATACACGACGGATCTTCAGTGGAATCGGGTTTCGAACCTGAAACCCTCCGGGTCCGAAACCCACACCTTGCCAATAGGCCACAGCAGATTTTTAGCGTTAGCATTTCATCGGGGCCATTTAGCTGAGGATCGTAGCATTTTTGCTTATGATTGTTTTGGATATCATTTGTAAGATATGATTTTCTGCTCATGTATCTGTTAATACATTTTTTTCTTCCCAAAAACTAAAGATTTGGTGATTATATTAAACACAATCTATTACGTTGC
>BGPR01007969.1:4051-24537 GCA_013235015.1 Araneus ventricosus | reverse complement strand
CCTTTTCCACTCCATCTTCAAAGCCGAACTCCTACAGAGGGGTCCAATCCCCCTTCTTCTGGCGTCATCTTAGAGTTATCTGTAATGTCAATCAATTAGATCAATTAGGAATCTTAATTAATCAAAGCTTAGTTATTAATTTCAATTAATTTGATTAATCTAATTTTTAATTCAACTTACTTGTACGATTTCGTTGTAGATTGTGACAAAACGTCAAATTCCACCGAGTCGGGGATAAAATGCTGATTATTTGACGTCTGAAAAGAATATTATATGCATATATAATGATATTCAGAAAGGTAATGTGTACAGGCAGACGTACGAATGTGGCCGTCATAGAAATCCAAAAATATTTTATTTGAACTCTCCAAATATGATCTTTAATGAATGAAATACGGTTTTAAAACATCAGATGATATTTTAGGTATATCTAAACCATGACCATTGTTAGGATAGTGCGCGCAAAGGCAGCACTTCTTACCAGGAAGGAGTTAACATCGTAAAACAGAACATTACAACATCGCGGCGAGCTTTAGCAGTATTTTCGAAAAGGAAGTTCCCCGAAAAACGAGGAATATTCCAAACGCTTTAAAGTTAAAATGGCAGTTATTCTCACACTAGAATTTAAATAGAAATAATAAGCCTATAAGTTAAAAATCGTTTTTAAAAGTATGACAAATTTAAATCATTACATATATATAAACCACTTCATGCCCCCGTATCTAGAATCATTATTATTTTTTTAGAATCTGTTTAGGTTGGCTTGAAGTGAAAGCAGACCAGACCCGGCACAGGACGGAAAAAAACAGCGGAAGTTACCTCCGATAAACTGTCTCGTATACACCTAACACATGTGGAGAAAAAAAAATAAGCTAAAAGGCAGTAAAACGAACAAGAACCCCTAACGCAGTGGGAAAAAATTAGCGAAACGCCATACCACGATTTCCGAAGATCGTTTAACGCGGAAGGGGAATTAGAAGCCGGCGTGATTACCAATAGGGCTAGGTGTAAGATAAAGAAAACGAAATTTGCAATTTGAACGCCTTTTTTTAACCGATTAACACTAAAATTGGACACAAATCTGCCGTTAAGGTAGAAAGTTCACATACCAAATTTTATTTATCAAAGTATGTTTTTAAAGAAGTTAAAGTGTTTTTAAAGATTATATAGACCGACAGACAGTAAACCCTTCGACGGATTTGGTCCAAAATTTGATACAAACTTACATTCCTAATGATAAAAATGTGTACCAAATTTTATCCACCTAGCTATTTAAGTTTGTGAGTTATCGCGTTCATATTAACACGGACATACAGACAGACTTACTTTCTGAGGACGTATTTTGTCCAAAATTTGAGAGAAACTTAAAACCTACAAATTATGTATAAAGACCACATATCAAATTTCATCCATGTAGCTTTAATAATTTTTGAGTTATCGTGTTCACAGACATACAGACAGACATAATTCCAAAATTGTGTTTTTCGGAGTCAGGGAGGCCTAAAACGCCGAGATTCGTCAAAATCTCGAGAGTTCGAATTTTTTGACGATTACAATACTTTCTCTTTGCATACTTCCTATACGAGAAAGTACAAAGTAAGAACACCCTTAACTGATAAACCTAAATAAAGAAACATTTTAAATTAAATTATGAAACTGAGACAAGATAGTGTAACTAATAACAAACAAATAATGATAAATAATAAACGAAAAACTTAACTAATAAAGGGAGAGAAGAAAAAAAATATAAAAAGAAACATGAAGTCCTTTCTAATAGTTTTCAAAAAGTCCATGGTATTACCACAAATACTTTCTGTCCTTATCGAAAGACATGTTAGTGGTTCCTGCTGCTCCTGAGAGCCGCTACCCACGATCTACTGTTACTTGCAACAGGACGAAAGGTAAAGTGTTCAGGAGTGAGAGGTGTAACTCAGATCGTTTGGTCTGTTCGGTGGAGGAGGTGCTGTGGAGACCAATCAGGAGCCTGGAAGCAGGAGAGGTGAATAGTTTTTTTTATATATACATAGTCAGCGGTTTGACCATGAAAAATCTACAGTCTGTAGAAAGAGTCCAAGAAAGTGAAATTCAATGCTTTAAAGTGACCATTTTAAAAAGTTAAGATACAAAATTTTGCTTTTAATCCACGAATAAAATTCTTGGCTGGAGTAATGATAAAAGTAAACCGTCTGTTTAATCGATATATTCGAATTCCATATTCACACTCGCTGTTGATGTTGATTATTTTACTTTACATTGATTAAAGAATTGAAGGATGTAAGAAACCATTAGCAGTCTATTGTTTCCCTGATCTTTGCTATTTTTGAAATGTACGTTGGACAGTTTTAAAGGTCGCTTTCTGATGAAAATCATAATTTGTGTTCCGATTTTTATTGCTGTGTTTGAAGTTAATACATACATTCGGGGAAATTATTACTACAGTTTTCGGAAGGTTGAAAAAATATAGTTGTGAAATGTTATTTATTAGTTTTTTTAAAGAATTTGATCAATTGAAAAAAATCGGGAGTTTTCTCCTCTGGACTTTCTTGTATATTTCTGCATAAGAATGTTGCTTATAATTTTCGTTCAAAACTAAGTTTATCCATATTTTACACAGCTGACTTTCTTCATTGGCATCTCCAAAAATGCTCCGAAAGTATCCAAAATTTTTCTTTATATTGAAGATTAGTCTCGATTGTGCTTTGATTTCATAATTTTGGAATTTCGCAATAACGCTGCAAACTCGAAACAAAAAATTTCTTATCTCTTATCTTGTCAGCTTAAAAAATTATTTACTCAATGATGACAGTTTAACAGCACTACATTATGCTAATGTTCTGCAATATTTTTAAAAGTTCACTTTTAAATATAGTCACTATAATGCGCGCATAAATAAATGTATTCAATATTTTCATTAATCACAGTTGTCTGTTGGCCGAAACCTTGATACAAATATGAAACATTTGGTATAAGGATCTGAATGCAAAAGTCTTCCGTTAACTTTTCTTGCGTCTTTGGGTTATATTTGTACACATACAATACAAGGAACATAGATATTTTAAAAAAAAAAAAAACATTTAACTGAACTCGGGTTAACCGAAACCTGGGTTATCCGAAATGTCTGAAATCGCAAATCGAAAACACGCTCACTGTACTGCGCGGAAATAATCGCGAGCGAAGGCGTGATTTTTTTTGCAGTGATATCCTCACTTTTATCTTTTAAGTCTCTCCAAGAATGTCAGTGATCGATTTTAGAACGCTAAAATTAAAATTAACGGATATTAACAATATTAATTCTGATGCTGTTTACCAGTGCCTGGAGCATTGCGGCCGAAGTTGCCTACCGAATGCTGCCCCCGATGAATTGTTAACTTTAATGCAGAACATAAGCCTAGTCTACAAAAAGAGTTTTGAATTCGTTTTACACTCAAAACTTCTTAGAATTGCATACTGTAATTAGATACAAAATAGTAATAGATATTCATGGCTTAACCGAAAAAATATTTATTCGAAACGCCCTCCCCCCCCATTTAGTTCTGTTAACCGGGGTTGTACAGTAATTTTTTTTTTTTTCCGAACTAAGAGAGGGCTGCAACACTGAAATTCATTCTTTAAAATCTTGAGGTCGAATCAAATTAATAAATATTTATCTAAAATATGTCATGGGGTTTGGAAAAAAATAATACATAACACTGTTTTTATAAGAATTTCTCAAATTTCTTCTGTATTATTTTTCAAATAATTACATAACACTGTTTCATAAGAATTTCCCAAATTTCCTCTATATTATTTTTCAAATAATACATAACACTGTTTTATAAGAATTTCTCAAATTTCTTCTGTAATATTTTATAGATAATAATGTAACACTGCTTCATAAGAATTTCAATTCTGTAATATTTTTCAAATAATAATATACCACTGTTTTATAAGAATTTCAAATTTCTTCCATTAATTTTCAAAAACGAAATGTGAATTCTAAATTGAATGGTCTTTAATTCGTTTGGTACCTGTATCGGAACCAGCCTTAACTTCATGTGTTAAAAATTTTTTTAGAAGCATTTTTTAAAAACTCACTCTTTATATGTAAAAATTATAAACTAGTACTGTTTTTATTTTGATTATTTTCTACTTCTTAGTTTTTAATTTATGTCTCATTATTATAAATGCTGTGAAACTTGAAATAATTTTTTTCCATTTCATCTTCCAGATGGCACCCAAAGGAGCCAAATATCAAAATTATTCATTTGCTGATAATTACCTCTGGAAAATAACGAAATATGTATTTTCACTGAGAACTTATACGTGGGGGAAACCCGAGCCAATGTCGGCCTGTGTTTTGTAATCAAATCTTGGGGGTGCTGTCCTTCCATATATTTAATCCTTCACTCATTAATGTATACTTGAACCACTTACATTTTGGGGCTTTTCATTAACTTTAAATAGTTTTATATTTAATGAAATAACCACAACAACATTCTTCTTCCAAATAGGTAAATATTTTAACGAATTAATTTTAATACAAAATTTAAGCTCGAAATTTTATTTTTCAGTTCCATTTCGTAATTCTTACTGCTATTTAAAAAAAAACACATTAAAAATGACATTATAGTACTATGAAATAAAATACTTTATTAATTAACGAGGAAAAATGTTATAGTTTAACTAATATAAACAGAAGCGTAAAAGAATACTATTTATAAGTATCATTAAAATGACATAAAAATGAAATCCATCTTGCTTTTGTTTTCAACAAAAAAGAACATTAATCTTGATGCTGTAATGACGATTAAAAAATTTTGTATCCATTGAAATCAAAACGGTTGCAACTTCTTCCTCCCAGTAGAATTCTTTTAAACCAGGGCATTAAAGCCGAACCTAACTAATACCTATGAAATAATGTCTCCCTTCCCCCCTTAGAAACCGTGGAGGGCAAACTATTATTTTCTCACTTGTACCATTGTCGTATTTAAATACCTTCTGAAACCGATAATTAAGTCAGCGAAAAATGTCAAAATAGATCATTGCCATCGAAAACACACCTAAAATTTCAACTAACATATCAAGAAGTGCTTGGAAAATCGATTAAAATTCCATTTTAAGCAGAAGCAAGCCAAGTTAATAAAAGAGGTGAAAGCAATTTTTTATATTCAAGAATTATATTATTCCTTGATTCTCTTCTAAAAGAGAGGCTGACCACCCTACAATGTTTCCTCCCAGTGTATTTTAAACGAGGGCATAAAATTCAACCTAACTATCATTAGGCGATTTAATGTCTCTTTCCCTTTCGTGGAGGACAATTTCTGCTCGTTTAAACGGTCTTGTTTAAACACCGAAAGGACGTCGACCCAGTAGAAAACCCCATTTTATTACAGATCGTTTCTCGTAAGATGTACGGCAACAACTGCCTCGCTGGGGGAAATTACGAGTCGTACCTTGACGCGTAGTGAGTGGAATATCACCTGCTGCCGATCACGTGCCCGCGATGACGTCAGAGGGTAAATTTCAATTCATGGACAGGATAAAGAGATAGTGGATAAATACCAACAGGTTATTTAAAGGTTTTGAGATTAATCTGTGTTTGTTGATATGTTTGTTATTGTTTCATTTGACTATTGTTCTTGTCAGAGGAAAGAATTTGTATTTTACAGGTTTCGTGGTAGAAGGGAAAATATGTTTTGGCTTCGAAATACATTTTGCTCAAAAAATACAGATAAAACATCGTAAGATAAATTTCGTTAATGTATATAAGTGATTTTAAGTAGTTGGAGGTAATAAGGTTAAAATGTTCTACCAGACCAACAAGTGATATGTGTTTTATATCAATTCATAAATAAATATAGATTGGTCAATATGAAACTACACTGCTGTTATCTCTAAAATATCGCTTTGTTTACAGTCTAAACAATACGAAAGAACAATTAAATAGTAAAATATTTAGAGGCAGAAACTATAAAATTACAGATTTTGTCGACTTTTATTTGCTGAAAAGCAAATCTGCAAGTGGAGAAAGAGATGATTTAAGTAAGAAGATTTTTGTTATCATCACACGATGCTAATAAAACATGCAAAGAGAAGATGGCGCAGCAAACGAAATAAAATCCTAACGTTGAAACTATTTTACCCCAGGTGTGTTAAGTTACCGAAAATCGCTTACCATTTTCTTATCTGACTGATTTGGTAATTTTTGTTGACACACAAAACAAATTCCCCAAAGTTCGACTACCAGCTGAAATGTGAAAGAGAATAAGGTTCTCGCCTCTTTGAGTTTTCTGCTGACTGTGCTTTCAGCATCCGACAAAGAAAACACCATTTTACATATAACAAAATTATTGAGCACTCTTTCTGTATACGAAGTATACAAAGAGAGTATTGTAATCAGCAACCCCTACCCTATGTTTTGATGGAACTTCACACACTCATTTCAGTATGTAACGAGAGGTGGCGGTCAATATAATGAAATTTTTCTCGACCTCCCTTTCATCATCATGGCGTAGCTTGTGTAAATGGCGGCTGGGTCATAGACGTTTTTTTTTTCGACCCTCCCTTCATCATCAGTGGCCTATCTTATAAATGGCGGTCGGCTCATATTGCATTTTTTTCGACCCTCCTCTTTCATCATCAGTGGCCTAGTTGTGTAAATGGCGGCTGGTCATAATGTAATTTTTCTGACCCTCTCTTTCTATATCATCAGTATTCTAGTTTGTAAATGGCGGTTTCAATGTTTTTTTTTCGACCCTCCCTTTCATCATCATGTTCAGATTGTGTGTAAATGGTTGGTCATCATAATTTGATTTTTTTCTGACCCTTTCATCAGTGGCCCATCTTGTGTAAATGGCGGTCAATAGCCAGGATTTTTCGACCCTCTTCATCATCAGTGTCTAGTTGTATAAATGGCGGTCAATATAATGTTTTTTTCGACCCTCCCTTCATCATCAGCAGCCTAGATTGTGTAAATGGCGTAATAATATAGCTGTATTTTTTCGACCTCTTTATTTGCCAATAAAACGGCGGTCAGTAATGTGGGAATTTTTTCGACCCCTTTCATCATTATACGGCCAGTAAATGGCCGCCGGGTCACAGCCACGTTTTTTTCGACCCTCTTCATCATCAGCAGCCCAGATTGTAAATGGCGGTCAATATAATAAAATTTTTCGACCTCTTCTATCATTAGTGGCCTATTTGTAAATGGCTGGTCATAATGTTGTTGACCCTCTCTTCATCATCATCAGCAGCCTAGATTGTGTGGCGGCCGGGTTTACTAGATTTTTTTCTGACCCTATTCTTGTCATCATGGGTCTAGTTGTAAAATGGCGGCCGGGTCATAATGTGAATTTCGGACCCTCTCTTTCATCATCAGTGCTCATTTGTAAATGGCTGCTGGTCATAATGTTTGTTTTTCGACCCTCCCTTTCATCATCAGTAGCCTAGATTGTAAATGCGGCTGGGTTGCACTTGATTTTTTTCGACCCTCCTTGTATCATCAGTGTGGTCTATCTTGTGTAAATGGCGGCCGGGTCATAATGTGAATTTTTTCGACCCTCTCTTTCATCATCAGTGGCCTAGCTTGTGTAAATGGCGACTAGCTTGTGTAAGTTGCTAACATTAATTATAGATCTTTGCCCAAATTTCCTTTGAATCCGTTAAAAAAAGGCGTTCAAATTGCATAATTAATTTTTCTAATCCGATTTTCCATACGCATGCGTACTGGTAGCAATCTCTGTGCACACGGAAGAATTACGTCACTTTGTCCTTGAGTCGGCAAGAGTAGAAGTGTGTGATAGATGGATTTTCAGCGGTACGCATCTCTTTGAATTTGATTCTTCACCTAAATATTTTACAATCTCTATAATCTACAATGAAAAAAATTCTGATAGTCGTTGCATTCTGGGTTACAGTAGGTTCGAATTTTTTATCCACACAGGGAGAGGAGAAACGACAAATTTTTGAGAAGTATACGAGAAAGTTTAGGGGAGGCCACTCCCGCTGGTTTTTAGTGAAAGATACATTGAATTTGAATATTCATTTAAATCTTTTGTGTAAAAATTGTACCAGCGAAAATAATGTAATGTACCATTATGGGTACGCGTACCATACTTTGAGAACACACAAATTCTAAGTTATATATTCTTGCCAGAAAATGGAAGTCAAAGCAGTAATAATTAAGTGAGTGTTGGTTCTGAGATAGTAATTGCATCAACTTTTATGGAGGAAAAGCTTTTAATTAAAGATTTTTTTTCTTTTGAAAAATAAAAAAAAGTGCTAAACACAGTACCTTTTATTCTAATTTTTTTCTGCAGCTAAGTATGTGTGAACACCCACGATAATTAGACACAAGCCGCCACAGTTTTTCACTTTCAGTGAAAGTTTCCGGCGTCGTTCTCAACTTTCGTTAATTATCAACACCCACCGCCTATAATTTTCTTGGAAACTTTTCATAAAATTCAGAATACTGAAATGATTTCACCCATTCATGTTCTAATTTTTAAAAGAGAGTTTTTTGCTTGTTAAAGGTTAATTCTGACACTTTTTCTTTATTTCAGAAGTTTCAATTATTTTCCAGTTCGCTGTCAGCAATTGCTATTCTATGCACGATTAAGATTATATATATATGTGATATTTTAATTTAACTTTCCTAAATAATCTTAATGACACCTCATTTTAAATACTTCTACTTTCATCATAATTAACGGACTACAACTTTCTTTACAAGTCACGAGGTTCTAAAAGGGAAAATTCCCTCTTCTGAGTACTTAAGCGTTCTGCGCATTCATTTCTGCCCTTTTTCACGCCAGCATGTAATCATTCAACAACAACGCGCCGGGCGGGCGTAAAAACTTCTAAATTCTGGTCATGGAGCTGCAAATAGATGAAATACTTTTAGCTATGAAGAAATAAAACCTGATGCATAAATAAAATGAAGATCTAAACAAAATTCGTCTTTTCCTTGAATTGAACAATGGACTGCCTTTTCTCCTTATATAAAGCCTGATTTTACACACACATATATATATATATATATATATATATATATATATACATATATATATATATATATAATCATTTAATATATATCATGTTATTACATATATATGTTATCAGTTTATTGTATAGCAACGGATTCGGAAACCCTCCGCGCTTTTGCGCATGCGCCGGGCAGACTTATTTTCAAAATAGGGGAAAGTGAAGAATGGAAGGCTGATGTTTACATTTCACTGAGCGTGATCTAACAAAGAACTCCGGAAATGCGCTCATATGACTCATTGCCTGACACCCCTTTCCGATGTAAAATCGTCCAAATGTGGTAGTCCCGGAATCCGTTGCTGAACAGTACTTTTAATGACGGTTTCTACATTTTTTAATAATTTTTATAAGTTCTATATTATGTAACTTTATAATCAGTATATTAAATCTATAAATCGTACCTTAATTAATCATAATCAAGATATTTTGAATTGGCTTATGTAAATTAAAATGTTATGTATGTAATGTAAATTAAGCTTATGTATATTATTGATACTATAAACTCAGAATCCATTGAATGAAAGAAAATAAAAATAACATTTTCTTATCAAAATTGCTTTCTGTATCACCACTGAACGCATTATTTTTATTTTATAATAACTTTAGTGAGGCATAAAGCTCTAAAAAAGAATGACTTTAATGATAAATACTGTCGTATTATAAAGTGGGAATGCGAAAAAAATTATAAATTTTCAAATCAACTTCTGTATATTGTTACAGTCATGGAAAGTCGCTTCCCAGCAATGCAGGTCTTATGGTTGGGAAGAGGCTTTTACAAGGTGAAGCATGGAGTGACCTCAGCGACTCTCGTGGCACGCATGACCTTGGCGACGATTTTGGAGACTTGGCGACAAATTTGGCGACCTTGGCGACAAATTTGGCGACCTTGGCGACAAATAGATTATTCCCGAAAATGCAACCCTTTTCTCGATATTTCTATTAGGGGCCGAGATCCAGGTTTTTCATGAAAATTCTATGTGACGTCACGGCCTAACGTGGAGAGTATATCAGACCGCGCTCGGGTCACAGCAGCGTCTTTGAACGACTGGTTACTGTGAAGCGTGAACGTCTTCGGAGTTCTATCCGCTGTGTGAGCGAATCAGCTGGTGAGCTGAGCTGTTATTGTCGTGACTAGTTTATTTGCTGACTGTTTGTGCTGTTAGATATCAAAGCGCTGAACTGTCATTACCTGTGAATTGTTGTCTATTTACATTGGTAATCTGTGCAAGGACTATTGTTTCCTGTACCTGTGCTACGTGTTTTCCTGTATATTTGTAAATAAACTTTCATTCTCCATTATCCTGCGTGTTGGACTGTTTACATCATACACCCACGGTAAGATTTTGTGCAACAATATTCTAAGTTTATTATCATTGAAGAACCAATTTGTTATACCATTCTATGCCTCAATTTTTATAATTTTTAAAAAATTTCGAGGCCCGAATTCATATACGAAAGATAAATGATCCAAACCATTATTCCCAAAATAGTTTTAAACTGAAGATTAATACCAAACCGGACTCATTCGGACACTTTTTCAGATTGTTTCATTATACATCAAAGATGCGGAGCCAGATTACTTTTATTAATCATTCACGATAAGTTAAAAATACCTTTCTCATACTCTAAAATTATCGCCATCTGAAGTTTGAGATATAATTTAGAGTATAGGGAGACGGGGGGAAAATTGAAAAAGGAGAGAAGCAACAACAAAACAATTTCTATAACACAATTTAGTGGAAAAACCGATACAAAACCCCCAAATTCTGTAACACAATTTAGAAAAGGAAAAGAAAAAAAAAAAAAGAAAAGAAAGGTTTCGTCATGATTACACTTGGGAAAGTCTATTACATATGTTATCACTTATAAGGAAAACCAAATATATGGTGCATCGGCAGGGAAAAGATATATCTTTGAAGAATTTTTTTTACTGGATATGTCTCATGACGAATGTTTCCTTGCCATTCCGTCTGGTGTTACGGTATTTTTAACTGAGAATGTGGACGATATGTTCATAAGAAACTATTGCAGAAGTTCCGCCCTCGGTCACAATCGCATGACAAACGAAAGTGCGCATGACCAGTGGCGAATCCAGGATTCGGTTCTAGGGGAAGCTGAGGTCATAAAAATTTTGTATCGTAGTGACGAATGTCAAACCTCATGGTTTATGTAAACCAAAACACTTTAACTTTCCTCTCCTGACAATAAGAATAATAACGAACACTACAATACTTTCGATAATTTAATAAAAAATACAATGAAAATAGCTGGCCAAAAAATGTTTTCGACCGCGCCAACGCTACAAATGCAAGTGGAATGACTAAAAAAGTAGGAAAATTTTCGAGCCTGTCAAGTCAGAAAGCAATGTTGTAACGATTTTATTACTATTCTTTTTAAATGAAAATTAAGATCAAACAGTTGTAATGATTTTATATTAAATCAAGAATTTTGGTTCAGCTCTGGGGGGGGGCTGCAGCCCGATAGCCCCTCCCCTGGATTCGCCACTGCGCATGACATAGATCTAACTGCGCATTGTCTTACGTTGTGCTGTGACGTGACGTCTTTTTTCCTGAAAGATGCGCAGTTGTTTCTTGCTTTAAATGATTTATTGATAATTACAACAAAGCACCGTTTATACATCTTTCAATGGACTTACTTAAAACGACGTATAAATGAAAAGACGTATAATCGAAATTTTACAAACAACTTTGATTATTACAAATTTAATGCCACTAATGCAAATTCATTTAAAAGTAATAATTTTAGATTTCTTATAAGATAATGCTAGTACAGGGTTGCCATATTGGCCTTTTTAAGGCCAAATTATGGAAATTTGGCCTTTTTTTAAAGCCCTTGGCGTTAGGAATTTTCATTTGGCCTTAAATTCATTTTTGGCTTTATTTTCGTTAATGACTTTTAGAACTATTTTTAACTACTTATTCTATTGTTTTTTTAGTAAATTTTTGATATTACACATTTCAAATTATATATAATGAGCTGTCGAACGAAAGAAATAGCTCCTGAATAGAACAAGGATGTTTTAAATTTCTTTCACTTGAATTTTAGTTTAATAATAGAACATTGAACATATGCCTATCAAGTGGGATTCGTTTTAATGAAAGATAAGCTTTTTTTCTAATAGCAAATGAGGTTTTTCAGTCTATTTGTCAAATTTGGCCTTTTTTGGCCTTATTTTTTAAGAAAGTTTGGCCTTATTTTGCTATTTTGCTCTTGCAACCCTGTGCTAGTATAACATCAAATAAGCGAAGATCAATAATTAAATTTTACAATTAAACATTTATCATAAAAGTAAGAAAAATCATAACTTTATTGAATGCATATCTTGAGTACTAATCATGCCTATCTCATACGATTTATGTGCATACAGCTAGGCGTTTAATTTAAAAAATCTTTGAATGTTTTTGTTTTCTATTCTTTTGATAGAAGGAATAAGTTCGAAGTTTTTCAATGGAGTCCATTGCGTTTGTAAAGGATGGTGGAATAACTCCTTCACCATCGCTTAAATTACCACCAGACAATTTGTTTTCTATTCATCAGTGGCGAATCCGGGAGGGGGGCTATCGGGCTGCAGCCCCCCCCCCCACAGAGCTCAGTCAAAATACTTAATTTTATTTAAAATCACTACAACTGTTTGCTCTTAATTTCGCCTTTTTAAAAAGATAATAAAAACGTGACAATATTGCTTTCTGGCTTGACAGGTCCGAAAATTTTCCTACTTTTCTAGTCATTCCACTTGTACTTGTAGCGTTGACGCGATCGAAGACAATTTTTTGGCTATTTATTTCATTGTATTTTTTATTAAATTATCGAAAGTATTGTATTGTTTTTATGATTCTTATTTTCAGGTGAGTAAATCTGTAAAGTTACAGTGTTTTCGTTTACATAAGCCATAAGGCTTGACATTCGTCACGGCGGTACAAATTTTTTATGACCTCAGCACCCCCAGATCCAAATCCTAGATTCACCACTGCTATTCATCCATGAATTGCGAATAATTTCGAAGTCACGATGTCTGTATCACAGTTCACATACTAGAAAGAAGGAAATTTTCAGATTTCAGAACGGGGGGGAACGACGTATAACCGAAGCTTTCCGTCGTATAAACGAAGCATTTCATCACTACGATTAATACTAATGAATGGGGGACTGTGACGAAACGACTTATAAATGAGAAACGTATAAACGGAGTCTTACTGTACTTTAATTTTGTTTAACAATAAAGCATTTTAAAAAACTTTATTCTGATTATCATCAGTACAGTTTGCGTGAGTAAAGTATGAAAATTTTCTTTTACCTTAAGCAGTGGCGTATCCGGGGCAGGGGGGGGGGCTATCGGGCTGCAGCCCCCCCGAGCTAAGTCAGAATTCTTGATTTTATTTAAAATCACTACGACTGTATTTTTTAAATTTCCTTTTAAAAAAAATTTTAAAATACGTGATAACATTGCTTTCTGGTTTAACAGGCTCAAAATTTTCCAAAAATTTTCTTACTTTTCTAGTCATTCCACTTGTACTTATAGCGTTGACGCGGTCGAAGACATATTTTGGCTATTTATTTCATTGTATTTTGTATTAAATTATCGAAAGTATTGTATTGTTCTTTATAATTATTATTGTCAGGTGAGTCAAGTCTGCAAAGTTTAGTTGTTTTGGTTATCGTAAGTCATGAGATTTGACATTCTTCACGGCGATACAAAACTTTTATGGCCTCGCAGTGGAGGCTCGTCCATAAGAGCTGCAGGCCCCCCCCCCCCGGAAATTATTTTAAAAGATTTTTTTTATTCTAATAGGCTTACTTTTCCACTTAGAGAATTCAGTGATCAACGAAAATGGCAAAAAAGTAATACAAATTGTAAAAGGAAGATGGAAAAATCAATCAAGAGTTAAGATAGAGACAGACCAGAGCTGCAAAAAGTTTTACCCCTCCTCAGGATCCGAAATTAAAGCAATGATCAATGCGAATCGGGAGAAAAGCAACCCTTTATCTGCTTAAAATTGTATTTATTTGAGCTGCATTTTTCCCAGCTCACGGTTAGCCGCCATTATCCGGCTAGCTCACAGAAAGTGAAAATGACGGTTAAAATAACGTTGGGCAAAGTTGAATTGAATGAAATTTATTTGTTCACACATCTTCCACATAGAATTATTCTGGGTTAACTAATATTACATTACATATATACAACTCGCTAAGCATGGCGAGATTTGTTCGTCCCGTGAGAGGAAAACCAGCCAGCCTTCTCGCACGAAGGCTCAAGTCACACTGTCTCTCGTTCTTCTCCAGAAAGTCAAAGGTCTTTGCAGCGCCATCCACCGGCAGGAGGGCGAGACAAAATGTCATTGTCACAGCTGCATTTTTCCCAGCTCACGGTTGGCGCGACTTCCTCATTTGGCATTTTTTCGCTTTTTCTCAGTAGTTAAGTAGTTTTTTTTCTAATCCACTTCTGGAGGAGTTGTAATTTTTTGCTTCTTTATGTTTTTAGGGGTGTTGCTTACGAATCTGAGGTTTGCCACCAATAATTTTTGTTGGAATTTTAGTTATAGCAAAAAAAAAAAAAAAAAAAAAAATTAAAAAAATTTTCCCCACTTTTTTTTTTTTTTTTTTTGCTTATAACTCAAAAACTATCAATTTTTAGTATATCATCATTATGTACCAAAATAATCAGCAAAAAATTAACTGCAACTTAGGTCTATGCAACTTTTGCAGCACTGCTTGTTTCTGAGCTGACGAGCCGCCACTGGACCTCAGCTCCCCCCCCCCGACCCAAATCCTGGATTCGCCACTGACCTTAACCCCTTCAGGACGACGCCCGCCGAAGGAAGCGTGCCCACAGGACGGAAGCTGGCAAACGCAGACGGTGCCCACCGGTCGAAGTATTTTCTCCCGTTAAGCCTAACACGCATTAAATTTCGTAAAAAAGGCGCGTTATATAATAATGCATAGCAAGTGCCCTGTACATAGAAATGAAACCATTTTTAAATATGTGGTAAAAGATATCATATTCTATTCATAATAAAAAAAAGTTTAATTACCATACTTGATTTTTAATAACAAAAATAAAAATATAGTGTACTTCACTATAATTGAAAGTACCTAAATTAACATTAGATTATTGACGCAAAATATGAAAACATAGGAAAAAATAAATATTTACATTTAATATTATAAAATACTTCAAAAAAATTTTAATAATTAACACTTTAAAGCTTTATAAAAAATATTCTATTTTAATACTCCACTGATATGACGGAATTGGAACCGATATATTAGCACTATCCTCTTTTAATTGAAAATCTGAATATTGGGAACAATCTGAAGAACTATTTATTGTTTTGTCATTATAATCGTAAAAATCCATAAAAGTGTCATTTAAAAATTTGCATATCCCCTTCTCGGAAAGATAACGCGTTCTTTTACCCATAACTGCAGAAATAAAACTGAAAGGCCTATAACCCTTGACAGAATATCTTCCATAAAATCCCAACTCAAGTGAGACAAGAAATTATAAACAAGCAATCCAAAATGAGTTAAAGAGCTCTTTAACATGTGCTTCTCTTTACACTTGTTAACACGTGTTTCTGTTTATATCCCGAAAATCCAATAATTCTAATCTAATGACTCACAAACACGTGATCGACTACAATGTGACCTCGGAGAAAGAAATATTAATGTACGGGACTAATCTTTTGAAAGAAACATGGAATAGTAAAGCCATCAGATACAAAGCATTTTGTTCCAAAAGCCCAACGCATATATGCGGCATTCGGCATGCAGAGTCAATTTCGTCGTAACGCACGGATGCGGCTCTAGGCCCTGAGGAGAATTTAGAGCAAACGCACATATGCGGCGCTCGTCCCGAAGGGGTTTTAAGCGCTTTTGTAAAACGACGAAACGTCTCGGATTAATCTGGGGGGGGGGGCGGCCCCGATTTTTGATACTTTATCCCAAGTTTGGAAAATTTCCAGTATCGCTGTCAAATTTTTGTTAAATGTCCTCAGTATATTAAAAGAAATTAAACATCAGATAGATTCAATTTTAAAAATAGATAGCTTTTGAAGAATTTTTTTCCTTGACCTTGCCGAGTATGATAGCTCTAATTTGGCAACAGCAAGAAAGTAATGTCCTTTGATCGTATTTTTTTTATTTATTTACTATTAATTCGAAAGAAAGCAAGCATTTCGATTAGCACATTCAATGAATAGAAGTGGGAGTAGAAATATAAATTGATTAACCTTTAGTTTTAAAAATATCGCTTGCTTTCAGGAATGTTCATTTTTCTGGCATGAATATATATCAAGTCACCAAACGTCACAGAGCAAAAACAATTTCTTATAATGTATTCTCGATGACAATATACAATTTTAATATTTTCAGAACTTAATTATTATTTTATCGATTAACTTAATTACATTTTTATTCTATAGGTATGATGTTTGCTTGGAGTGAATTTGAGAAAAAAATGTATGATATGATGAATGTATGTACCGCAATGTTTATATTATTAAATTATTAATTAAAGACAAAAAATAAAAAGAATTAAAATAAAATTATAACATTTTAGAACACTAATAAGTGTTTTTAAAAAAGTTTTTAAACACATTTATTTTTAGAAAATATTCTATTGACATACATGTTATAAATTGCTAAGTTTGCTGTACATTTTATTGAAAATGTGAACATACCTACATTAATATTTTGTAAATCATTTTTTGCTGTTAATACACCTTTAATTATTTTTATTTAACAGTAATAACAGCAATTATAAAATGATAACAAAATTATAAATAATTATTTTTGTACGTATGTTTTATGTATTATTATTACTTTTTTTATTATAACAATATTTATTCATTCTGAAAAATTTTGATGACATGCACCAAATAGTTCTGGAGATATTCGATAATGTATCCAGCATCATTCTGGTAAACCAGTGGGAGTCGCCTCCCCTAAACTTTCTCGTATACTGCTCAAAAATTTGTCATTTCCTCTCCCCCTGCGGGGATAAAAAAAATCGAACCTACTGTAACCCAGAATGCAACGAATATCAGAAGGTTTTTCATTGTAGATTATAGTGATTGTAAAATATTTAGGCGAAGAATCATATTCAAACAGATGTCTATGTATTAAAACTTAGCAATATTTAAGCTTTTCACTCTAGAAAGCTCAGCTAATGCGAGGGCACGAGCGAGCGAAAACTAAACAGGAGATAAAACGAATCTATCACAAACTCCGTCTCAAGGACAAAGTGACGTAATCCTTCCGCTTGCTTCCAGCACGCATGCGCATGGAGATCAGTTTTGAAACGAATGCTTAACAAGTATGCGATTATACAGACCGACAGACAGTCAACCCGTTGACGGATTTGGCCCAAAATTTTATACGGACCTACATTCATGACGATAAAACCGTGTACCAAATTTTATCCATCTAGCTATTCAAGTTTTTGAGTTATAGTGTTCACGAGACCGCGGACATACAGATAGACAGACTTCCCGTTGACGGATTTTGTCCAAAATTTGATAGATACCTACAAATTATGTTTAAAGACCACATACCAAATTTCATCCCCGTAGCTCTAATAGTTTTCGAGTTATCGTACTCACAGACAGACATAATTCCAAAATTGTGTTTTTAGGACTCGGGGAGGTCTAAAACGTGGAGATTCGTCAAAATCTTGAGTTCGAATTTCTTGACGATTACAATACTTTCTCTTTGTATACTTCGTATACGAGAAAGTAAAAAAAATAATAAGGTTTTTTATTAGATATTGAAGAATGTAATAATAATTGCATCATGTAACAGGAGCATAAGAAATATGAATTTTTCTAACAAGGAAGCTAAATTATGAATCCTTTGGATATATAGGCTTCTTAAGAGGATTGATAAAGGATTAATATACTGGATAGGCGAATCGCTGTCTTTTTTAACCAATGGGTTGTAATGGCTGAATTGTAGCTCACATAGCATTTAACTTTTACGTAAATATCCTCTTTATACCATTTAATTATTATTAAATTTAATTTTGTTCATCATGTAACTTTACTGGCAACAGTGAAAAAGATTGTTGGTATTAGAGGTGGCGCCAGAGGTGGGGACCGGGAGAGCCAAGGCCCCCTGTCGGGGATGCTGTGCCCCTGCCGTCGGGGAAAAATTTTATATCCCGTCGGGGAAAATTTTTGTACGGGATATTCAACTGTAGTTGATAAATAATAATCTGGCAAAAATTTGAGACCAATTTCATTACACTCGTCCCCCCCTGTCGGGAAAATCGGCCCCCCCCGTCGGGCAAACTCTAGTGCCATTCCTGGTTGATATTTTGCTTTTTTACTTTGATGTTGATGATTTCCGGTGTAGACAGATTGTCGCAAGTGTTAAAAATAAACGCTATTTGAAATTTACATTTAGCAATTCTTATTTAAAATGCTAAACAAACTTTTCATTGCTTCTATCACGATTAAAATAAGAAGTATGCAACAGGTTTGTGTTACTTACATTTGTGGATGTTATCTAACATATTCTACGTAAAAAACCAAATAACTCCATTTAAACCTACAGATTTTCCAATTTGTAAACAATAAGTAAGTTTAGCAATTTATTTCACGATTAGTAGGTTCAAACTGTGAGGTAAATTATACGGTTTTTCTCCTTTTTTTTCCCCAGTTTGACACTTCACCTGAGCACAAGCAACGAAATTTTCCCCAAACTCCACGTCTGTATTCGACGTCGAAAGAAAACCCCACCAAGGTCACCACTTATGGCCATTGGCCTGTCACAAAAACCCAACCAGATCATTCAGCGGCTGTTAAAAAACTTCGACAGATTTAATTACGATACTAAAATCGTACGCTTCACTGGCTAAGCCTTGACCCCGTACACGCGCTTACGGAACTTCCGGTAAGCAACGCCCCCTGGCGAGGGGATCGGAACTGGAACAAGGACAACAGTAGCAGTTCAGGAATCCCTTCTTGAAAACGAGTGAAAAGAAAGAGCCGATGATCTAAATTCCAGAGGCGATTCCAGGAATACATGAATACTATTGGAATATACAATAAGAAGCGGAAAGAAAAGGATATTTTGAGAGTCCTTGTGCGATGCGAGATCTTATTTCACTTGAGTGTTTCGCTAAAAGAGAATGTTTTGGACCGTGGGAAAGTTTTGTTTGCGTGTTTGTTTTAATTTTTATGCACTGTCTGTGAGCGCTTTCGGAGAGTTTTTAATTCTTGTGAAGTGCTCAGACATCACGAATCAATTGGGGAAGTCCCTACTGCTGAATTTATTGAAATTTTACTATTGTAATCAGTGGCGAATCTAGGATTCGGGTCTGGGGGAGGGGGGAGGTTGAGGTCATAAAAACTTTGTATCGTCGTGATGAATGTCAAAACTCAAGGCTTAAGTAAACCAAAACTATTTAACTTTACAGACTTTTCTCGCCTGACAATAAGAATCATAAAAACAATACAATACTTTCGATAATTTTATAAAAATTACAATGAAATAACTAGCCAAAAAATGTCTTAGACCGCATCAAAGCTACAAGTACAAGTGGAATGACTACAAAAGTAGGAAAATTTTCGAGGCTGTCAAGCCAGAAAGTAATGTTGAAACGTTTTTATTATTTTTTTAAAGAGGGAAATTAAGAAAAAAACAGTTGTAATGATGTTAAAAAAAATCAAGAATTCTGGCTTGGCTCTGGGGGGGGGGGCTGTAGCCCGATAGCCCCCCTGGATTCGCCACTGATTGTAATTTAATAGGAGAAAGAAATTGAATTGATTGCTGCATTTGATGTTTTTGCATTTGATGTTTATTTTTTTTTTATTTATTTACATCCTGAATGGGAATAAGAAAAGAAAAAAGTAGAAAGAGTCTTTCGATTTAATAACGGGCCTTTCCAGGCCCATCTAAACAAATTTTAGTGTCCTGGGCTAGAGTAATTCGATGCTCCATCAGAATTATAACTCTAGACATTTGAGAGCCTGTGGCCCAACGAAAATACCTATCTAGAACAATAATTGAGAAGCAAAAAGAAAGAAAGAAACATGTTCTCTGATTAACGCTTTACAATTTTCCAAATCAGCGTGTTTTCAGAACAGGTTTACAGGTGTTTACAAGTAAGCTTACGTATTGTAGGTAACTTCTATTACAAGCATAATTTCGGATTTTTCTCACTGATTGCCTCTATATGAATATTTTTTGAAATTGTATATACGTGTTTATTTATTAAAAAAGAAAGAAAGAAACATTAACGCTTTACAATTTTCGAAATCAGAGTGTTTTCTAAACAGGTTTACAGGTTTTACAAGTAAGGTTCCGTATTGTATGTAACTTCTATTACAAGAATAATTTAGGATTTTTCTCACTGATTGCCTCTATATGAATATTTTTTGAAATTATTTATACGTATTTATTTATTAAAAAAGAAAGAAAGAAACATTAACGCTTTACAATTT
>BGPR01007968.1:49032-62770 GCA_013235015.1 Araneus ventricosus | reverse complement strand
AACATGATTGCACCATGGTTGGTTATTCTAAAGATGACACTATCGACTGCAGAATGCATCATATTCTTAACATTTTAACATTAAACTGTATTTTTACACATTTGCATTTCACTTGTTGACTTAACAATTCAGATTTTAAGTTTTGCAATTTGGTTCCTTTTATTTCATGAACAAGATTGCACCATGGTTGGTTATTCTAAAGATGACACTATCAACTGCAGAATGCATCATATTCTTAACGTTCTGTCTGATCTGTAGAGTTGTATGATCCTTTAACTCGACTGAACTATCGACATTTATACATCTCCAAAGCCGTTTAAAATGGCTCCATCACCAGAAGTGACAAGGATAAAGATGACGAAAAGATGATGAAATATATTTGCATAATTCACATTCACACAGTTTTTGAAAGCGCTCCTTTTTTATGCTGTTTTACTGCCCGCATTCAGCAAGAAGAGAAATTTTTGCCTCATATTTTTTTAAAGTTTGATACTAGTGTTTAAGAATAAAGTTCCTTACCAGCGGATAATATGAGAATTCCTTCTCCATCGAATCCTCTTTTTGGGGATCCCAGAACTTTGTCCGCTTCAAAGACAGATTTGAGATCCTTTGGCAGGAAATCAGTGATATCTCCGGAATAGCGATGCTTGAAGTCGTAGTAGTTCTTCAACGTGTTGAAAGCTCTGCTGACTTCGAACTTCTTGGCGCGGAGGAATCGGAGCAAGAATTCCTCGTCCATAAGAGGAGTAAAACCGGGCTCATCTGCAAAAGAAAAAAGGATTTGCTTGAGATAATAGCGTAGAAAATTGTTATTTAGAGGTTATATGCCCACTCAATGAGTTGCATAATACATTCCATAAACGGTTATGGGAAAAACAAGCTTCAACTGTTAAAAATAACCGTTTCTAAGAAAAAAACCCATTTCCTTATCTAGTAAGCAAGAAAAAAGACAGCTATTTTCTATTTTAGAAAGAAGTACGGTTTTTAACAGATTTGTGTTGATATAACTTAATTTGCATTAAAATTTTTAAAACGCGTTTGTTGAAGCCATTCTATTTGTGTTAAAAATTAACTACCAAATTACAACTATTTTTTATTCAGAGTGCGGAAAAAAGAGAAAAAAATACACCGTCAAGTATAATTTGACCTTTTAAAGCTGACTTTTAATTACAGCTTTATCTTAGTTATAGACAAAAAATCTTTCTTCTAAAATTTTTCAGATGAGTGAGTATAAATTAAAATAAGAAATGAAATGGCTAACTAAATTTTTTCAGATATTTCTATTTTATCATATCGGAGAACAAGTAAAAAAATTGAAATAGCAAATAAATGAATCATTTTTATAAGACGAATAACTTTGAACATAATTTTAAAAATGACTAGAAAATAAAAGAATTCGAATTTTGATCCCTCCACTATATTAACTATTTTTCCGAACAGTAGGTTACTTTCAATGAAGGGGTCAGTTTCGTCTCTAAAATTATCAAATGACCCGATTATGTGAATTTTTAATTTTAAAAATTATCAAATTTTCAGAATGACTGGGTTTCTGTTATGCAAGATATATCCGATGTTACTTAAAATATGCAAAATACGGGAAATAAGGAGGAAAGCCTCTAATTTGTTTTTTTTTTCCTGTTTGTTTTCTAAGTTTCTAACAAACCATTGAACGAGGTTTGCAATCATTTTGATGAGAAGATAAGTCATGGCTAAACATAAGAATTTTAATTTGGAGTCTTTCATAAACGAAAGTAGCTCTAGACTACTCTATTTGAAACTGATACACGTAAATTTTATTGAACTGGTGTTTTAAAAGAATAAGCTTCTGAATATTTTGCAATCAGTATCAGGAAGTTAATATGGAACAAATGGAAAATTATGATTCAATATTGATTTGATTACATGAACAATTTTAAGTATTGAAAAAAAGACATTTAAGCATATTAAAAATCCCTACAAAGTAAAGCATCCTATAGAATGTATGTCCTGTGCAAGTTTTTGTAACTGTAAAAATTTGTTGTCTTTATTTATGTCGATTTCCGATTCTAAAGTATATATTTATAATTCAGTGATTTATATATACATTATGGATATATATATATTCTATTATTGGAAATCAATAAATAGATTTTTTAATTTGAGAGATAAATTTTTGATCATTTACAATAAATTGATTATTTTTATATATTCATTGTGAATATCGCCACTATTCAGTTAATATAGTAAATTCCAACTCCTTTGGATTTTCAATTGTTTTTTCATCATAGAATTCTTAATTTTTATCATATATATATATATATATATATATATATAACTACGTCATAACAATAAAATTCTAAGTATACACTGCAGAACATTAAAGAACATTATTTCATTACTGAGAGAACCTGAATTCCAGTAATTTTAAATTTAAAAGAGTAATTGTCTTTTCTAATTTCTTTCGCTTAAAATTTAATAGCTCTAAAATAGTAGAAATAAAATTTTTCTTTCTAATTTCAATTTAATAGATACTAAATAGGAAATATTTTTCTATCGATGATATAAAACTATATCGCTATGATAATAGTTCCGAATTTTTAAATTATATTAATCATATATTCATTAATTTCCGTTTCTTAATAGAAATAGTAATACTCCATGAGTATATCATGCGCTGTTATAGTTTAGACGCCACGACATCTGATTATTATATTACAATCGTGATGTTATAATTTAATAATATTTTTTGGCAACGTTTGACGAGCAGAGAGTTTTTGTTTTTCATAAGAATTTTGAAAAGAATTTTGAAATTTTAACTTTTGACTTACGTTTGACAAGCTAGAATTTCATGATTATTGATTATAATAAAATTGATAAACAAAGAAAAATACTTCACACGGAATGTTGCTTTACCAAGAGGTTTTTTGAATGAAGAAATATCGTAATAAAAAAATTTTCCTTCATAAAACATATGTTTATTTTTTTGTTTTCAATCAATATGTTAAACATTTCTCTCGCATATATATCTATAGCATGTCAAATTGACGGAAATCTCTCGAATGAAGAGGCAATTGATCGGGTGATTTTCCAGTATATATATATATTAAACATTTCTCACTTTTTTCATTAACTTAGTTAGGTGGAAATAAAAAATTTTCTATTATCACTCAAATCTTAAGTTTATGAGTTTCAATAATAATTATAAAAGTTTGGTGACTTACCCTTTATCGCCAGAATGAGTTCCTCAAGTGCTGCAGTTCTCGTGGCAGGCGTCTCGTTGAGTTCGATTTCAGCCCTCTTGACCAAACTTGGAGTAAGGCCTTTCACCCACATATTCTGAAGAGCCATAACTTTACCGAAATTTAAAACTTCTGAAGTTCTCAAAGTTCAGCTTTCGCTCAATCTTTTCTCAATTTCTCGATAGCCTGTATTCTCAATCAGAAATTTTAAAATATTATACGGCTTTCTTCACGATTTTCAAAATATTTTATTATATTTAAGATATTTCAGTCTCTTGAAAATTTCCTTTGACATGTGAAGCTTTCCAAAAAATAATATCAAAGGCTTTCTTTTACTTTCACAACATGCAGTTGATATTTATAAGCTTACAAGTTGTGGTGTTTTATTACACTATATAGGCTTTGGCTACAAAATAAATAAAGAAAAGTCTCCTATAAGATGTGCTTATTTAAACGCAAAAAGTTTCGAAATGCACTTAAAATTTCGCTTCAGAAAACAGAAGAAACTTCCAGAAAATTTTTCTGCAAACGATATTTTAAAAATAATTCCAGTTCAAGTAAGAAAGAAAATGGAATTCAGAAAATTTATAATCGAAGAATAGTCTAGGACTCCGATAAAAGTAAATTAAGTTATAAAACCACACGTTATACAAAAACACGTTTTAAGTAGAGCTGATATCCAAGCCGTTGGAGCGAAGTCCAAAAATAAAAATATTCTTCTTAACAAGGAGTTATATAACAGACGATCGAAAAACACTAGTGCTGTCGGTACTGAAATCGTGAAACTTATGCACTAATATTTTGAAAGGAAGCTGGTTTTATTTCATTTAAATAAGAGAAACTTAGGAATTAATTATGCCTTCGGACAGGAAAAAAAAGAAGCACTGCTTTATCTTTACGAATTTTAACAAGCGTTAAGTTATAAGTGAAGGAAAAATCTATTCTAGATGATTTGGGTTGTATCATTTTAAATGCTACCCTATTTAATGTCGGAAATACCGTGTATTTGGGCAATTACCAAGTGTATTGTCTTATGTTGTATTTTGGGCAACGTCACCAGAAGTACCAAAATTCATTAGCATGCCGCAATGCACGTGAGTGATATCAGGAAACTGCGATTTACGTACGTAATATGTAATAAATTACGGTTGCGGTTATGCTGTCCAATGAATACGCGATAGCATCGTAATTCGTTGTCATTCATCCTATCAGCATAAGCGGAAGCTAATCTTTTGTTATATTTTAACACGAGCCATAGATTAGTTAAAGAAATATTTTACATATTGCGGGGTAAAGGATTTTTTTAACATTTGACAGCTTAAAAAACTGATTTTCTTTTACCAAAATATTGATATTTTTTGACGTAGACTTACGTCTCTCCATAGTGGTCTAATGCTGTGTCGGGAAAGGAAAAAATTATGACGCTTTTCGTGGTATTTTAAACGCTTATAACTCAGTAAACAAATTACATAGAGAGTTGGGTTTAGTTTCATTTAACAGAGAAAGGTTGACATTGGAGATTGCAAAAAGAATTTTAGAATTTGGAATTATGGTTTAGTCACAATGGAGCTTCAAGTTGGTGAAAATCGCTAAAAACTTTGATGACGTCACAGCAACCGATGTGCGCACGCAGACTATTAGGCAATTCATTCATCGATCTGAGATTCACGCTAAATATTACTCAAGAATTGTTGTCGAATTGTGTGCTAAAATTAAACGCTTATAGATCCGCAACCAAATAACATAGAGAGTTGGTTTTAGTTACATTTAACAGAGAAAGGTGAAAATTGAAGATTGCGGAAATAATTTTAGAGTTTGTAATTACAGTTTATTCTCAATCGAGTTGCAAAGTTGGTGAATACCACGAAGAATTTTACATAGATAGAGTCACATAGTCACACTAGACTAATAGTCACTATAAACAATAGAGTTTATAGTCACATAGAGCTATTTTAATCACAGAAAGTCACAGTTGAGTAAGGTAAGTAAGTCTACGCCCCTCAATCCCAGCGGCCGTTTCGCAGAGACAGCCTCCCCCGAATTTTTTAAAAATCAAATTCCTCATATTTGGATGTTTTTCTTTACAAGATTTTCTTATTTTGTTTCATAGTTTTTTTACTTCTTTAAAATTTCTGTTGCATGGATTACATCTATTCCTTAATTGTTCTTAATGTTCAAATTATAATTTTTAGTACAATCATAAAACAAAATTCAAATATAATTATAATGAGTAATTTTAATGAAATCTAAAATGTTTATCTTGAAATTGATTTGAAAACACTAAATAAAATAATCTTTGAGTTGAATGAAGTATTTTGTAAGGATTTCAGTGCTGCCCAATGAGAAAAATTAAACTTTCATGTAATGTATCAAGAAAACTCTAAGGTTAAATGTTACAACTTAGATGAAACTGAAAAGTACATTTTTCAGGTTATCTACAAGTTTTTCGACAAATGTTTTAACAATCTTTTGAATTAAGAACAATTTTCTTCATGTCCTTTTTTAGTCAAAAATATCCATTTTTATTTCCAATTTCAATAGATTTTAACTGTAAATGATATATATTTAATTTACATACATTTTCAAACATATTTTAATTAAAAGTGACAAAAAAGTAAGCATTATATAGTCTACTCTGTCACATATATTAATTTGGTACTAATTACTGTGCAGCTGTTTACTCGATATATTTAAGGTATAAAAGAAGAAATAAACTTTAGATTAAGAATTCATTCTTCTATACATGGGTAGATGAGTTTATGCTGTTTGAACTTATAGTGAGATTTGCTATTGAAGGAGAATGGTACAAAACCTGACCTGAACAGTGTCAAAAAATTATGCTATCCATAAAAGTTAGGATAGTCAAGTCATTTAGGCAGTGGTAGGTCTTTAAGATATAAAATATTTTAGTCTATATTATTGTATTGTTTTTTATAGCTTTAAAGCTTTTACACAGATCAAATGGTGTTTTTTTGTAATTGTAATAATATTTTATAAATTAATACTTAAAAAATTAATTATTAATTTAACTAATTAAGTTATTTTAAATAATTGAAATTTTTTTCCTCTTTCCTGGGATTATTCTGACTCAAAACTTATCTAATTTTTCAAAAATAAAATGGCAAATTTGCTGGTAAATTAATTCGGAATACAAAGGGTTAGATGAAATGTTAAAATATAGTTTCTATCTTCTGCTTTAGAATTTTTAAACTATCGTAACACATTTTGCTGGCCTTATAGTTCTTGTACGCACTGTGTATGGAATATTGATTGTTATTCAAATAATTGCTTTGATTGTATAACCTGACGTGAATTTGCCGTTGATAAGACTGAAAATTAGCTAATGTATTAATTTCTTCAAATTCCGTTTCACTTCATGGAATATTATTTTATGTCGTTCTTTTATTTATCCATTGACGATTTTGTTTAGGAGCAATTGTTGCTTCAGCTTTCTCGATGCTTCGAAAGATGTTCAATTTATAAACGAGAGAGAAATAATTTAATACTCTTAATTTAAAACATTATGAATTTTTTTTTGATTAACTCCTGTTTTGTCCCATTATTCAAAAATATTCGAAACTGCTTCTCGGAGAAAGTTCAACTACCGTTGAAACCTTACCTTTCTCAATTTTCTGAACGCGTATTTTAAATTTCGTAGTACTAAGATGCAGTATTGCTAATTATTTTATATCGTGCTTCTATTTATCCATTGCCGATTTTGTTTAAAGGAGCTATTGTTGCTTCAGCTTTCTCGATGCTTCCAAAAGATGTTTTTATAAACCAGTGATAACTAATTTATTATTCTTAATTTAAAACATTGTGAATTTTTTTTATTAACTCTTGCTTTGTCCCGTTATTGAAAAATATTTTAAACTGCTTCTCAGAAAAAGTTGAAGTACCGTTGAAACCTTACCTTTTTCAATTTTCTGAACGCATATTTTAAGTTTCATAATACTAAGATGCAGTACTGCTAATTATTTTATGTCGTGTTCTATTTACCTATTGCCGATTTTGTTTAAAGGAGCTATTGTTGCTTCAGCTTTCTCGATGCTTCCGAAAGATGTTTTTATAAACCAGAGATAACTAATTTAATATTCTTAATTTAAAACATTGTGAATTTTTTTTATGAACTCTTGTTTTGTCATGTTATTCAAAAATATTTGAAACTGCTTCTCAGAAAAAGTTCAGCTACCGTTGAAACATTGCCTTTCTCAATTTTCTGAACGCGATTTTAAATTTCATAGTACTAAGATGCAGTATTGCTAATTTTGTCATATGCAAAGCGTCTATTGATTTCAGTTTAATATGAGTAAGGTCCCTTCAGAAACAGCGAAGAAGAAAACAAAAATTCAATCTAAAAATTCGATAAGATCATAAATTATAATTAAAGAAAAGCAACATATTTTTTAACGAACGTATGTAAATTTCAACAATAACTTTTCAAAGACTTATTTTGAGTAGCAAAGGATTGGGGAATTAAAATTATAAATAAAAAATACAATAAAATTTTAAATTATAATTATAAAAATGTACACTTTTTCATTAAGTAACATGCCTAAAATATGTCTTAACTTTTATTTCCTCATCTTGCATTTTAAGATCTTGCATTTTACCAAAATGTTTATACTTGTTTCTAAAAAAGACACTTCAAAGCTAATTATCTTTTGAAAGTATGCATAAATGTTCGCTAAATAAAAATGCAATTTTTTTGTTTAAAATCCTAAAAGAGTTTTCATGAGCATAGTCTTATAAGAAATGGAGTTTCCATCCAATGTTCGCTACATAAAAATGCGATTTTTTTTTGTTCAAATCATAAAAGAATTTTCATGAGCATAGTCTTATAAGAAATGGAGTCTTTCCATTTAATTTTAATAATTCCGTGCAACTTTATCAAAAAGTTTTTGAATCCTTAACTCTCTACTGATACAAATGGAATTTGTGTTTTCTCGATAACAATAGGAAGATGTTGTTTCAGAAGCATTGGAAACTAGGTCAAAAATCGAATAATTTGTAACTTCTAACTTTACAAAATCTGTAAAAATTTACGAAATATTCATAAAAGAAATCTGATGAATTATACGAATATTAAAAGTAAGAATAATCTTCTCCAAAAAGTGGTTTTCCTTGTTACAAAAATAAGGCGTAAGTAAAAAAAAGTCATTCCATATTTAACTGAAAAGAACAATTTTTGTTCCTCAAGACTAAGCCTAAAACCGTTCGACTTCTATGAGAGGATCAAAGTCCAAATCTGTTTTTCCTCGAAGCTTTTATGATAAAAAGAATGGATAAGTGTAATAATTTCGGTAATTTTTTACGAAAACATATGTTAAGAGAAGATTTAGGATAATTTGTCACTCATTAATGCATTAAGTGAATTGTTTAAGACATTTTCAAAGCGGAGTAAGGAAACAAAATTTTATCTCAAAATCTGCGAAAAACCCGACAACCCAACGAGTGACGTCTAAAATGATGATAAAAACGCACATGCTTTCAACAAGAATTTCGCGTGCTAGGTAATATGACATGTAGCGAAATGATATTATTTTTTCTTTAGTTGCGGAAATCAAATCTTATTTTCTTCAAAATGGACGAAATAATTGTGTTATTGACTTTCTACCAAATCGTTTGGTTTGATAAACTCTTCTGTAATAAGAAGAAAGAAAAAAACCTTCCAAATTCGAAATTCAGATTCTTATATTTTTAAAAATGGCGATTAAATTCTTCGTGTAAAAATTACTTTAGAATTTTTGCACAGTAATTGGAATTCCTATTTGGATATTGAAATTTTTAAATTTTAATTCATAAAAAATGTTTCGATTGTTTTTAATGAAAATTGTTAGGCAAATTCTTATACTGGCCAAAAGTCATTTGATACTTCCTAATATTGTGTCCTTCATTCAACAATACTTGGGAAGTACAAACGTATCTCTAACTTGTAATATTAAGAATATCCTTATCGTAATAATTAATTGTAAGCAAAATCCATTTCTAGTAGGTAGAAATTCTTTGAAATGTGTTCCGCCGCAAACTGGCGCCAAGAGTAAAAATACCCCGACTTCCGTTGGATTCCCCTATTCGAAATGGATCTTTCCTAGCATAACCAGTTGCTATAGCGACCGCCGTAAGCTAGGCAATTTGGCGGTCACAGTTCTCGTGGTGGACAGGCAGTATGTTTCTAAGGAAATGGTTCCTTCAAAGATGGCAAAGGAAATGGGACACGTGGAATAAGGAAAATTGCATAATGTTAAACCTCTGCTTTTAGAGCCGGCTTGAATAAAAGCGGGTCCTGGTTCAAAGTTAGCTTGCGGGACCTTGAAAAAAATTCCTTACAAGAAAATAATTTATTGCTTTATGCTATTTATTACATTGCACAATTCGGTATTGTTGGTACTAAAGGAACACATGCAAATGATAAATAATTAAGTTATTTTTATAAAGTTAATATTTCAATCACACAAAAAATCGTTAATAAATCAAATATCAAAAATAATTGCTTCATAAATACAATTTGGTATGCGAGTTGCTAAAAGAACCTTTTGTCCACTAAAGTCTTTCTACCCCACATTAACTTGAGAACGGCGACAACTAATGCCACAAACTTGGTGTCTAGGTATAGTAAAGTGACCATGTGTTACACGGTGAGATCAGTTACAGCGCCATCTGCAAACAACGGAGTTTGCGTTCTTATCTCGAAAATGGTACAAGATACGAGGAAAAAATCAATTGCAAAATTGTAAATCACCTTCGATTTAGTACGAAAAGATACCTTGAGCGTAATAATGTTAAGAATAAAAAGTGTAAAAAGCGGATTTGTTTGGTCGCGATTTTCCAAACCTGTGACGTAACAACTCGCAACAACAGGAGAAGAGATCATCTTCTGAACAATATCTGCATTGTAGCTGACGGACAGTATTTCGAACACCGAAAAAAATGCAGTTTTTTTTTTCATAAGTTCGATAAGAAGTAGACAGAGCATACTCGATATCAATATTCAGTTCCAAATTCGAGATCAATATACAAATACCTGAGATGAGTATTTAACACTGAATTCGAGATCAATATTCAGTACCGAAGCTTTATTTGAAACATTAAATACGAATATCATTCAACATATATTTAAAATAATAAATATTTATTCGACGAATATTTTAAAAACGACATGCATCTTTTCAAAGATTTACTTTTTAACATATTTGATTAGATAATATTGCTACACTTTTCAGCCGCGCCTAGACAGTGCAAGTTTTCTTCACAAATCATAATACCAGAAATTCCTCACGAATCGGGCCCAAAAACAGGCACGAGGCAAGCGAATAGGGCCTCGCGAAGAGTAAGCAGTTACTCTTCGCGAATCAGTCATGGAGAGAGTCTTCATTAGCATTTGTTCTTTGTCATGCTGGAGCATTAGAAATTATCAGTGGTGGCGACTCGGGGGTGGGGGTGGGGCAAGAGGTGGCAGTCACCCCCCACACTTGCAGAAAAAAAAATTAAATTTTTATTTCATTTTAGTTGCTTAAAACTAGGAATTATATAAAAAAACAATAATGTCCAGGAAAGCCAGCTAATTTTGTAAATAAATCTTTAAATTTTGTTTGCTACACCCTTTACTTCCTGGTATGCTTTTAGGTGTCTATAAATTCTTTGCCCCCCTTTTTTACACAATCTCCCCCACTGGCAATTATAACCATGTTTGCTGTTCAAAAAATAAGCGACCAAAAGTGGCTGCATGATCAGTTAAGGAATATTTTCGCGAATGATTCCAGCGTGGGAACAGTCAGGTTTGGGAAGTGCCAGTAGATCAAACTGACAAAACAATAAAAAATTCCCCCAAAATGCTTATAGAAGATTTCGAGTAGTGATCTCATTGTCTAGGCAATCTTCTTCCAAGCATCTTCTCTTTCGGTTTTATGCCTACAATTCTCATCTTTCAAATTTCTCAACACTCTTTAACTTTTGTGCAATTCTATGAAAGAGATTGAGTTGCTTCGGATCGTTTTTCAGGCATCGACACGACTCGAATTCTGAAAGGATAAACTCTGACAGAGGCAGTCATTCGGGGGGGGCGAGGGGACGGTTGCCCCCCTTTTTGAGGAAAAAAATTAAATTTGAATTAATTTTTTATTTATTTTTAATTATATAAAAACAATAGCCCGCCATTTTTGCCATCAATTGCCACCACTGAACTTTGATGAATGGAGTTTACTGACCAGTGGTCAAATGAAGGTCAAGGAGCCTCGAGAGACAAATGAAAGTGTGAGGCTGTGTTCAGAACATTCGATGTTTGATTTGCGACAAAAACTCGCGCTATCTTAACCCGGCTTTGATACTACCGACAGAGGCGAATCCAGGGCAGTGCCGGCTCAGCAGCTCAGAAACAAGCAGTGCTGCAAAGGTTTATAGACCTAAGTTGTAGGAAATTTTGCGCTGATTATTTTGGTATATAACGATGATATACTAAAAATTGATAATTTTTGAGTTATAAGCAAAAACCGGGGAAAAAATTTTTTTCATGTTTTTTGGCTATAACTAAAAGTTCAACAAAAAATTTCGGTGGCAAACCTCAGCTTCGTAATGAGAACCCTAAAAAATATTAAAGGAGTAAAAAATTACTACTCCTCTAGAATTTGATTTTAATATCTAAACATGACTGAATTACTGAGAAAAAGCGAAAAAAAGCCAAATGAGGAAGGCAAAGGCGGAAGCCGCGCCAAACGAGAGCTGTGAAAATCGCAGCTAGAGTGCCTCTAATTTCAAACGGAGAAAGGGTTGCTTTTTTCTTACGAATGAATGCTTCGTGATGCTCAATGCGCAAATTGTGATCCTTAGAAGGGGCAAAGCCCTATGCATCTCTAGTCTCTCTTTTAATTCTTGACCGATTTTCCGTTTTACTTTTACTTTTTTATTACTTTTTGCCATTTTCGTTCATCATTGAACTCTCATAGTGGTAAAGTAAGCCAATTTGAATAAAAACGAAAATACAAGCAATTAAAATAACTTCAGGGGGGACTGCAACTCTGCAGCCCTAATGGACGAGCCGCCACTGATCCAGGGGTGCTATGGGGTTATTTAAATCAATCAAATTACTACACCTGTTTGTTCTTAATCTCTTAAAAAAATGTGACAACATCGCTTTTTGGCTTTGGGGGGGAAGGGTAGGCTCGAAAATTTCCCCGCTTTCTTAATCATTCCACTCGTAATAGTAGCGTTATTCGATCGAAAGCATTTTTGGCTAGTTATTTCATTGTGTTTTTATTAAATTATCGAAAGTATTGCAGTGCCCTTTTTGATTCTTATTACCAGGTGAGTAAAGTTGAAGTGTTTTGACTTACATAAGCCATGAGGTCACGACGATGAAAAAGTCTTATGACCTCAGCCTCCCCCTGACCAAAATCCTGGATTCGCCACTGACTACCGACGTAATAAATTCACACATCTAACAGTCTAAACAACTGCCTTGTTGTGACATTATCATTTTCTTGAGGATTACAAGTTTGTTTCGACTGGACGCCCTTGAAGGTATAGGTGTTAATCCTCTCTATCAGTGGGGTGTTTTGCATCATCATCGTCCGGAAGTCCTGAAAGTCCTTTTGTCCCAAGTGTCCGTCCAGTTTCTCTGGAAGTGCCTCAGGGGGGATGTGTTCGTGCAAGCACTTGAAATCGTCCCCGTGAAGGTGAATCTGTAAGAAACAATGCGTTCTCTTCATTGGCTCCCAATTCTTTGAAGCTATGAAACAAATTTAAAGGAGATTAGAATTTATAGTCCTAAACATCGATAATATTTTAGGCTTGATTCGCCTGTCTTTTTATTATTTTTTCGACAACGTAAGTGTGGTGACCATGAATTTGCACCAGCTGGACAAACTGTTAACTGCCCTTTTTACATGCAAGTTTTGAAAAGACTGAAGGAGGCAATCCGAAGAAAACGTCCCGCCAAATGGCAAGGAGGATGGTCACTGCATCGCGACAATGCTCCCTCCCACACATCGATTGTTGTGCAGATATGACTCGCATAAAAGAACATTCCACTCCTCTATCAGCCTCTCTACTCACCGGATTTAGCACCATTGGATTTCTGGTTTTTCCCCAAGATCAAAATAGACCTCAAGGGTAACCGTTTTGACACTGTAGAAGACATCAAAACCAACGCGACGGCTGAACTTCGGAAGATACCACAACAGGACTTGCATCGTTGTTTCCAGCAATGGCAGGAGCAAGTGTGTGTTTGCTGAAGGAGCCTACTTTGAAGGCGATTAAGTAAATGTGTACCTATATTGTGTTAATGAAGTGTTACAACGAAGGGAATTTTTGACTGCCCCTCGTATAGCAAGATAACGTGCACACAAAAAGATGTATCTAATATCGTTGCAGTAACTAAAACAATGAAAAGCATTGTTATTAAATATACTTAAATTTTTAAAATAAATTTAAATTAGAGATTAAAATTATGCAGAAAGAAATTATTATACTTAAATAAAATTGCTATCACTTAAAAGCTAATTTTTTTTCAATTTTAAAGTTGT
>BGPR01007968.1:23987-34022 GCA_013235015.1 Araneus ventricosus | reverse complement strand
AATTAATTAATTAATTAATCAGCAGTCACCAAAGTTGCGGGGACCCTAGGCAGTTGCCTTCTTGATATTACGTCCCTGCTTGTTATAAAAATTACTTATCAGTCTCAGAAGTGCTCGATAGTTATTTTCTCACGTATAAGAAGTATGATAATTATGATATAAGAATTATGAAATAAGAATTATGATTTACAGTACTTTGTATCAAAAAATTATTAATTAATTAATTAAACAGCAATCACTAAAGTTGCGGGGACCCTAGGCAGTTGCCTTCTTTGCCTTCTTGATATTTCGGCCCTGTTTGTTATAAAAATTACTTATCACTCTCAGAAATGCACGATAGTTATTTTCTCATGTATAAGAATTATGATAATTATGATATAAGAATTATGAAATAAGAATTGCGAGTTACGGTATTTTTTATCAATAATGTTTTTATTTATAACGTTATCGAAAACGCCGTTTCTATAAATATAATAAATGATAAGAGAAACTCTGAAAACAATCGCGCAGAATTCTTATCGAAATATGTAAGGCAAATATATAATGTATCGAGTTTTAGGTCGGTGTCATTGACATAATTTACGATATCTGCCAAATTTCCACATTATTTATCAGCAAATTCTGGAAAAAATTGTTATGTTCTGCAACCAAGTGAAATGACCTTTGAGCTTTCGATGGATAATCTATCTCTTTTATTTTGAGATGCTTTATAAATTATCAGCTATTTTTCTAACAAAGAAAATTATCTTTTTTAAAGAATAAAAGGTTCGAAAAACACTGAGAGAAAAAAGACTTCGGTTTCCAATAAAATAAATATCAATTTGTGAAGCAAAACTATTGAAAACATGAGTTCTCTATATTCATTGGATATTCATTGATAAAACGCCTACGTGTTTTCTGTCAGAAATTCAAATTTGATTTTACGTACTAATTTTGCCCTAAAATTGCCATACTTTTATTTATTTATTGCTATTTCTATTCATTCTACGGCTGTAGGACTATTTACAATGAAATATTTTTTGAATAATGTCCTGTAAGTCGGATCGCACAAAACAAAAAGAAAATTTAATTTGCTAATTTTTGTTAGAGCTCATGTTGAGAAGCTCTTCGTGAAAAGAATCTCAAAAGCAGTGGAGCCTTCATTACAGACTTGCGAAAACCTTTTTTTCCACCAGACAAAGCCTTCAAGGTGTGGTGATGGATTTTTTCAGGTGGATTTAGTTTAGTTATATTAACGTCCCGTTCTGAAGTAACACGAGTGCTATTTTTGGACGGATTTTGCAATTTTGGTTCGTCGCCAGGTGACAAGGTCAACATCCGAGATGACATCCCCTATCCAAAACTTTCGCACCATACCAGCAGGAGGGCGTTTGGCATGTATGATTTAACTCTTTAATCCCGATGCGACTTTTTTCTTCCAGACACTTTAAAACCGGGCCTTTTTGGGAGGATATAACATGAATTGGACTCTCCCAATCTAGGTGGTCATTTGCCCCACCCCTTGTTATAACCTTTCCTTAAGGCGCAGAGAAATGGGCTGTGGTTGGCAAGGGTTATTGGACCCCCTACCGCGCTTATCTCCAAACCGAACCTCCCCTCAAAAGAAGCCAGCCGCCTCAGACCGGCCTTCGTCGCTGCTAAAAGGAAATTTCTAGACCGCCTCGCTAGGTGGGAGAGTGTTAAAGTGCAGCAGCCCCACATATACGGCGGATCTTCAGTGGAATCGGGTTTCGAACCTGGAACCTTTCAGCCCCGAAGTCGAGACCTTACCACTAAGCTAGCGCGGCCGACTTCTTCAGCGGAATTAGGAGGCACGGTGGCATAATTTAGAGGTTTCCTAATTCAAACACATTCGCGCATGGTCTCATAGATTACGATATAAATGAAATATATGTCTTAGGTCAACAATTCAGAAGATTTTGGCTAAATGGTGATTCTAGAACTCAAGATTGCAATCCACTGGTACAAAAGGCAATACACTATGTTTCTTTTCCAGTATGGTCCGGAGAACGTGGAAATTTAGGTTGTTCTGAGGAGGAAAATAACTGTTTATCAGAAGCACTGTTTTAATGAAATGGGACGTTTCGTATCGTCCAAAAAAATTGATTTTTGAAGTTTAGCCCAGATGTTCCACAGGTTCCGGAAATGAATAATTTGTATTGGTTTGAAAAGCTTAAACCCATAAATTAACTTTTAAAACTAAAAACTGATTTTTCAAGTTTAGCCTCAGAAGATAGGGGACGTTCCACAGGTTAAGGAAATGAATAATTTGTACTGGTTTGAAAAGCTTAAACCCATAAATTAACTTTTAAAACTAAAAACTGATTTTTCAAGTTTAGCCTCAGAAAATAAGGGACGTTTCACAGGTTAAAGAAATGAATAATTTGTACTGGTTTGAAAAACTTAAACCTATAAATTAACTTTTAAAACTAAAAACTGATTTTTCAAGTTTAGCCTCAGAAAATAGGGGACATTCCACAGGTTCCAGAACTGAATAATTTGTATTGGTTTAAAAAGCTTAAACTCATAAATTAACTTTTTAAAAATAAAAATAACAGGAACCCTTATGATAAGAACATAATAGGGTTTTTTTTTTCATATTCTTGAAAATATTTTTTTTTCAAATTTAGATACACATAGTTCCATATATATTATATTTCATGCTATAATATTTATAATCATCATGCAGCTGCTAAGCCTATTTCAATTTATTTCTGTGCATTAATATATTTTTTAAATGCTATTTTTATTGAAAAATGTCATGTAATTTTTAGATTTTCAAGTTATATGATATTCAATATTTTTTAAATTTTTATTTTAAGTATATGAAATTGAAAATAAGTTCACTGAAATTTTTGAGCCTTTGCTTCCATGGTATTCAATTTTGGGGATTCGATTAGTGGTTATGAACTTGCAGATTATCATATCAACAGAATTTCGATTTTTGATATTATCTTTACTTGGAAAACCCTTCATTTAGAATTCAAATTTTTACGATTTCCGTTGTAGAGAATGTCCCATTTCCCTTAATCTTTATTATACATAGATCTACGATAAATCTTTCTTTTAATAAGTAGTAGTTTTAAAAATAAATATTATATACACTTATCTTTCGTTTCTTTGATCTCTTATGTAGAATATGATTCAAAGCAGTAAGACAGACGTTACATGTATGTTATAGTAGCATTACGCGTACGGCGTTGCCCGTGGAATCAAGACTTCGACGAAATGGGAGAAAAATGCCCACAATGACAAGAAAAAGTTTTGAAATCAAAATCAAAACAAAAGATACACATTATTTGATTTTCCCACTTAATTTTCCTCTCGACAATGACGCGAATGTAATGACGTCACCGGAAGGAATCGGATTGTAGAAATGCAGGCTGGGAATGAAAGCATATTACGTCACATCCTGTGAGGAAGCAACAATGTATTCTGGGATCGTCCGGAGACACTCTCGCTGTCAAATCTCGCTAGCAAAAAAACTGTTTGAACTGATCAGGGAAAAATTAATTTATAAAACACGGAATAAGATATTTTAACCATTCTCGTTTTAAATCCGACAGAAACGTTCCAGTTATAAGATGAGAAAAATAAAAGTTATAGAGTTATTAGAACGTCAAATGCGAGAATTTGAAGAAATCCTTATCAAAAATTACCATAAAAGTAACTATTATTTAAAAATTTCTCAAAATTCAGCAAATTATGTTGGAAATTCAAAACAAACTTTATTAGAACGAAAATTGTTTGTTCTATCCTATGGCGCATTGATTGTTTTCCAGCGATCATTAGAAAAGGTACTACAGCCGTAAACGTGCCAAAAATGACACAAAACCACACAAAGCATTAAATGAAAAGTTTTCTAGATTAAATTTTAAAATTCTGGCTTCGAGGTGCATTGAGTCACCATTACGTCTACCTCTGTGCCAAATTTCATGGCTGTAAGGGCGATAGATTCGTCTGGACATCACACATACACGCAAACATTGCCTTTTATAAGTATAGATTAGCTAATGCCCGTGACTTCGTTCGCGAAATAATAATACACTATTGGTACTTTATTGCTCAGGATAAAAATACTTTTTCCCGTCTAATAGTTTTAATGAAAAAAAATCTTCCATATAAAATGTTATAATTAACTATATCTGTACGGGATCTATAATCCATTAATCTCGACAATTTGTGCATCCATAAATGTATATTTAGTTAACTTAGTAGAACAAGTTAGAATATCCAACTTCATCGTCCGGGCTAAGAGGATTTTGAAAACCAGAAATGGCAAAAAAAGACCTGTAATTATTCCAGTTAATCAGTATGTAGACATAAATTAAATACAAAAGGTTTGGAAGTATTTGTAAAAGAACAGAGAATAGAGAAGAAATTCGTGTACTTAAGAGCAATAAAAGCATTGTTCGAAATTGTGTTTGAAAACATTTTGAAAAAATAATTAAAATTAAACACAGAATGTTGCACGGAAAAAAAATGGTATCATTAAAAAGCTAATTTTTTTTGAAATTGTTAAAATGGATTTTGTGCAGTTATATACTCCGAAATTATTGCGGAAAATCGTTAAAATTTAAGGTAAATTTTAATTAATTAATGTTCTAATTAAAATTTCGAAAATTCCTTTCTTAGTGAACATCTACTACCCAAGAAGCAACCACGAGCCAAATTTCTAGTTTTTAGTTCCAGTGGTTTGGGAGATTCGGTGATGAGTCAATGAATGGCTTTCTATTTTATATATTTAATTACAAAAAAGAAAATACAGAAGAAATAAACAATAGTTAAAGCCACAGAGGGAATATTATTTGAATATTAAGTCATTCCCTTGACAGAAAAGTTATTCATATTAGAACTCCGAAGGCGAGTGGCGCTTTGAAAAAGTTCGCCATTCGAGTTTTATTCCATTTTATTTGTTTAATCTTAATGTGTTATAATTTTTATTGAAGCATGATTTTTGTTGTTTGATTCTATCTTAATTGGTTAGTTGATTATAGACAGTATTTTTAATGCAATCACTGGACGCTGCTGCGTTGCGACCAAGAGGTATATTGTTATCACTATTGTTTACGTCTCCTGAATTTTCTTTTTTGCAATTAAATATATTTCATTTGTATTTTATTGGAAGTTGCTGCATTTTTGGGCCATTCTGTTTAATGCAAAGTTTAATCTTTAATTTTTATATCTCTTGTTAAATTATTTCTCTTGTAGTTGTTTCTCTTTTATATACAGGGTGTCCATACTTATCGTGATCTTTAGCTAATTTCTAAACCGTTAGGGATAGACATACAGTTCCAATTGAAAAAAATGCTTTAAATGAAGGGAAGAATTATAATACAGTCGAACCGCGATATAGCGAACCCGGGATATAACGAACCCTCGTTTACAGCGAACCTTTTACATGGTCCCAACTGAAGCCCTATGTTAATAATGTATTTTCATACGTTTACAACGAACAGCAAACGCTAGAGACTCGGTTATTGGGAACTGAAAGTTTATAAAACTTCAAACTTTTCACTTGCCCAAAGGGACATTCTTTACTAATTGTGCTCAAGTCAACCCAACTTCTACAAGAATTACCCCTTTTTCATGAAACACTCTGGTCCAGAGGCCACATTCCTCGCCTATTGTAACTTTGTTAGAGGCGCTGCTAACCCCATAAGTGAGACAAAGGAACAATAGGGAAGGCTCTTCACAGTTTCTGTCTGGACACCTGGCCTGGTGTCAACCAAGGAAAGGGGGAGGACTTTCTAGTCAGACGACCTAGGAGAAATCACGTGTCTTCTCTGCAATTTTAGTTTAATTGCTTGTCATTCTGTGAACTTTGCAGTGACCATGGCTAACGTTGGCAAGCGAATTATTTAATACTTTATTTGTCCCTAATTACTAATGAAAATATTATGTTATTAAAAAGTTTATTATAGAAGTAGTATCTTAACATGATAGGGCATTTTTTTGCAAATACGGATACAGCGAACCTCGGTTAAAACGTACTTCTGAGTCGGTCCGTTGAGGGTTCGTTATAAAGGGGTTTGACTGTATATGTTTTTTGAGTGAATAAATATATTCCTGAAAAAGTTATGAATTCTAACTTTTTATACGGTCCCCGGTCCTATCAGTCATATTTAGTAAAATATTTTTGACACTCTAATATTTTAAACAAGAAATGTCCCACTCTTCTGCGACTAAAACTGACCGAGTTATGGAGCTTTGAATATCGCTGACTTAAACCACTTCACACTATTTCAATAGCCGTTTTGAAGACGATCCACCAATCAATGCACAGCACTTGCTCGAAGAGGCCGCTGATTGGTTAAAAATCATGAAATTCGAAACTCCAGAACTCGCTCAGTTTTAGTCACTGAAGAGTGGGACTTTTTTTGTTTAAAATGATAGAATGTCAAGAATATTTTACTAAATATAATTGCTAGGATAGGGGGACCGCATAAAAAGTTAGAATTCGTAAATTTTTCAGAGATATATTTATTCACTCAAAAAACATATATTATAATTCTTCCCTTCATTTAAAGCATTTTTCCAATAGTAACTATATGTCTATCTCTAACGGTTTAAAAATCAGCTTTTGGACTACGATAAGTGTGGACAACCTGTATAAGAAAAATACAGCTACCTGTTTTAAAAAAAAGGTAACATCTCCCTTGTAATATGCGCAGTTACAGTTGAGAGACATATTTAATAATGCATGTTCCGTATAACGCAATTCCTGTAGTACTGCACTGGAGTCCACTGCATATCATTTCAAAACTCGATAATTATTTCGTAATTACCTGTATCAAAGGCGTCTTTTAACGAGTTATTTATGTTATTCAATAAACACTTCTTTTGCACATTAGAGGAGAGTATATCAATTCTTTAGAACCGATTAGCTAACCAAATGGTTCCAGGTTCGAATTTCAAGGTTAAACGGAAAAATTACGAATATCAATTAAAGAATAATTATGAGATGCGGTACTGATATAAAAATTTTAATTCTTTTTTTCCGTACTCTAATCGGTAATTAGATGTTTAATATCGAAATATTTATAATTTTTGGAAAATAAATTATACAATACCAGAAACTATGCTGAACTATATTGCAGAATATGGACTCAATATTGTACAATATTGGAACTCAATATTGTACAATATTGGAACTCAATATTGTACAATATTGGAACTCGATATTGAATTATATAGCATAAGTTTTATTTTTACACTGTTTCAATATTGTAAGACAACACTATACAATATTGTTTTCTTCTCAAATTTTTCTATATTATACAATATAGTGTGCTATTTGGGTATAAGATATTAGACAGATTCCAAAAATCACAAGCACCTTCATGCAAAATTTGAGAAAGCATGTCTAAAGTCTATAAAGACCACCTAAATTGTGCGCAATGAAAAATACCTGAAATTAAGAAATTAATAAAAGTACTGGTCTTAGGATTACGAAAAGAACACATAATCAGTGCTTATGTAAACCATTAAATCTAGAAAAAACCTGTGATCTCTATTTCTTTGTCGCATTTTTCACGTGAATCGAGAAACCCGAGCTTTACTTTAATGGAGACGGAATTAGTGGACTTAAAAAAGTCACGTTTGTGGAAATTTCTCAATTAGTAGTTCCAGTAATATCGTTTCGTGCTGTAAAAAAACGCTGACATCACGTATAAGACACAAATTATCAATTTACATCTTACGCACGAATGAACAGTGACCGTCCATCTCATTAAATCTGGATAGAAAATTTCATTTCGCATTTAAATCTAAATATCGTCACGAGACATTTTATGCTATCTATTGTTACCTGTAATCGAATTCTAGTTTACTACCATTTGTTCACGCACTTCTCTCTCAATTAAAGAACACTTTCTTTTTGTCATCGTGCCTTTTTTTTTCACTAAATAAAAACATTTACTTTTGCTTTCCTTGAGAACATTTTTTCTTCATTTAAACAAAATTCTACTTACGAAGAAATGTCCCTCAAAACAAAAATTAAATTCCTTTTTTTCTCATTCTTGTGTAGTGAATAAAAAATTATATTTAAATTCAATAACTCTGATGTGCTGGTTCTCAGAAATTTCGTTGAATTAGAGGAACACCGTAAAATTGACTCCCCTGCACGTTGCCCTCTAAATATCATTCTAAATTTTTAAACAAACGTGCTTATTATTGGAAAAAAATCCATCAAAAATTTTATTCAGTTTCACAAAAATATTTCATGGTAATATGATCAAATTTAGAAGTATAGTTTACTGTGGTCGATTTTGTTTGTTCTAGAGAATGCAAATGTTCCTGAAAAAAAATTAATTTTTATGAAAGCTGAAATGACTAACACAGATAATTTTATTTCAACCTAAAAGTGTGGTAAAGTTTTAATTAATTTATGTAAAGCTTAATTAATTTATTTTCACTTGTGGAATTTGTAGGAAGTTCTTATTAAAATTAATTTATGTAAAGATTAATTAATCTTAATAATAACTTTCTAGAAAATCCACAAGTAAAAATAAATTAATTAAGCTTTACATAAATTAATTTTAATAATAACTTTCTAGAAATTCCACAAGTAAAGATAAATTAAATAAGCTTTACTAATTTAATTAATTAAAACTTTACCACAAATAACAGGATTTTTCGAATAAGAAAGAATAAAATATATGATTCTAAGAATAATAATAATGAAAAAATAATTAATTAATAATTAACTTTCTAGAAATTTCACAAGCAAAAATAAATTAATTAATCGGTACATAAATTAATTTTAATACTAACTTTCTATAAATTCCACAAGTAATAATAAAATTAAGCTTTACATAAATTAATTAAAATTTTACCACAAATATCAGGATTTTTCGAATAAGAAAGAATAAAATATTTGATTCTAAGAATAATAATAATGAAAAAATAATTAATAATAACTTTCTAGAAATTCCACAAGTAAAAATAAATTAATTAAGCTTTACATAAATTGATTTTAATAATAGCTTTCTAGAAATTCCACAAGAAAAAATAAATTAATTAAGCTTTACATAAATTAATTTTAATAATAACTTTCTAGAAATTCCACAAGTAAAAATAAATAAATTAATCTGTGCAAAAATTAATTTTAATAATAACTTTCTATAAATTCTACAAGTAAAAATAAATTAATTAACTTTACATAAATTAATTTTAATAATAACTTTCTAGAAATTCCACAAGTAAAAATAAATAAATTAATCTGTGCAAAAATTAATTTTAATAATAACTTTCTATAAATTCTACAAGTAAAAATAAATTAATTAACTTTACATAAATTAATTTTAATAATAACTTTCTAGAAATTCCACAAGTAAAAATAAATTAATTAAGGTTTACATAACTTAATTAAAACTTTACCACAAGAGCTACGTTGATTCATCCCTTTAAATTTTTACGAAATGTTGTGTATAATTTACAATTGTGAAAATTTCCTGAGAAAAACATTTTTACCTTCAGTTATTCCCCTTCTACTTCTGACACTTTCTGTGTAAAGTAAACAGAGAAAAATTCTTTGGATTTATTGCATTCACTAGAGCAGTAGTTCCCAAACTGAGCGTCTTGGGCTCCTGAGGAACCCGAGTTCTTCAGGGGGCGCCGCGTAATTGTCATAAGTACCTAAATTCAGAGAATTGTTATTCCTTGTGCTACTCTTTATTTGTCCGCAGTTGGGTTGACGGCAGATCTATGCATTTAAAATAATTAACAAAACCATGAGACGGTTCCACCAGCCTCAACCACTGCACCGATTTTGACAATTTTTGTTTCATATAAAGCTTATGATGTGTTTAGATACTGTTCAGCGACGGATTCCAAGACTGCCACTTTTGGACGATTCTCTACCTCAAAGGTAAACTATCATAAATCAAATTTTACAGACTTTGATGTTTTTATAGTATTTGCATTATCCCGTCGTAGTTTGTCGTAGCTTTAGGTCGGGAAAAAAATCAAAGAAATAACCGTTCTCAAAAAAATGTAGCAAGCGATCATTGCGCTGTGAAACTTCTTTTGGCT
>BGPR01007968.1:0-23977 GCA_013235015.1 Araneus ventricosus | reverse complement strand
GCGATCATTGCGCTGTGAAACTTCTTTTGGCTATTCTTTAAAATGTGGAAATTTTTACTTTCGATAGTTTGCCTCTAATGCACAAAATTACAAGCCAGATTTTTTCAAGGTTCTTAGAATCAAGCTAAACTTCCTACAGGGTGACAATTATTGTGATATATGAAATAAAAAATAAAATTTTCAAAAATTACTGAGTTCAAAAATTTTATTCAAATTTTAAAAGTAACTACAGATATTCGGATTTTGTTTATAACATGTTCGATATGCTTGCCATCAATGGCTATGACGTGGCGCAGACGAAGAGCAAAATTCTGCAAAAATCGCTGAAGTGTCGAGACATCGACACTACCAGTTCTCCCGAACTTTTCAATCACATTTTTGATTGTTATAACACTTGGACCGGTTGTCTTCAGCTTGTACTCGGTCACAAATTTCCTTTGAGCCGCAATCGGGCTGTTATTGCTCGAATAGTAGGCCTTGACGATCGATATACGCTCAGAAACGCTATATTGCGTCATTTTCAACGAAAAATGAACAACTACAACCAGGTTTGGCGGAACAAAATAGCAAAATAAGGCCAAACCGTCTTTAAAATAAAGGAAAAAAGGCCAAATTTGAAAATTTCATCGAGGCGCGAGTCCCACCAGATTGACATATGTATAATACTGTTCTATTAAACTAAAACTCAAGTGAATTTTTTTTAAACATCTACATACGCCATTTGCAAAAGAAAAAAAGAAAAAGGAATTATCTTCTTGTTGGTCCAGAATAAAATGTTCGCCCAAAATATATCAACTCTCGTTAACAACAAAGTTCTATATTATTTTTCAATGTTCTAAAGTTTATTAGAAAAATAGTAGAATTATATATTAAGAATCGTTCTAAAAGTCATAAGGAAAAATAAAGCCAAAAAAGGATTTAAGGTCAAATGAAAATTCCTAAGGCCAAGGGCTTCTAAAAAGGCCAAAATTCCACAATGTGGCCTTAAAAAGGTCGACGATAACAATAAGAGTGCGCATGCTCAAAAACAATCCCAACATGCCCTGCATTCAACCGCCAAGTTTTAACCGAATCTCGCCAACTGTTCAAAATTTATCACGGTTTTTTGTCTTATAGCTGAATAATTGTCACCCTGTAACAGGGTTGCCAGATCAAAATAGCAAAATAAGGCTAAACCTTCTTAAAAATAAGGCCAAATTTGACAAACTGATCGAAAACGTCATTTGCTATTAGAAAAAAAGGTCAGTATCCTTCAGGGAAACGAATCCCACTTGATAGACATATGTTCAATGCTTTATTATTAAACTAAAATTTGTGTGAAAGAAATTTAAAACATCCTTGTTCTATTCAGGAGCTATTTCAATTGACAGCTCATTATATATCATTTGAAATGTGTAATATTTAAAATTTATTAAAAAACAATAGAATAAGTGATTAAAAATTGTTCTAAAAATCATGAACGAAAATAAAGCCAAAAATGAAATTATGGCCAAATGAAAGTTCCTAAGGCCAATGGCTTTGAAAAAAGGCCAAATTTCCATAATGTGGCCTTAAAAAGGCCAATATGGCACCCCTGCCCTGTAATATCTTATACGGTTAATCTTCACAGTCCGAACCAGAGTTGTGCCGGATAACCGAATAGACGGATAACAGAAATCTTTAAATACATATGTGTAGTAATGTGATTTCACTGCTGATTTGGGATGAAAATAAAAATAAAATCCTTTACAAGTGAATAATACATGGGTATTGTATTTAATTTTACAAAACGATCCATATAAACTTCAATATACGAGTAGTAAAGTACAGAAATGTACTGTAATATTATAAACCTACATTTCTTTGACGATGACTGATAACAGAAAATGACGTCTAAATGGATGACGGTGAATCGAAGTTTCACTGTAATTTAAAAATAATTCTTAAATGCTTTTTTGAGTTTCTTATATACTAAGCAACACTTTTATTAGCAGAAAGCAAGCGAAAATTTTCTGAGTTCTTTTTTTGGGACGATAAACTTCTGTAGTGTCAATAGACTTCTATGCAATAAACCCGAAATCAAAATTATCTTTATTGTTGATACATTTTTTCAAAATAAAGGCCATCGTTTTGTGGAATGAACTCATCCAACTTGAAACTTGAGTTGTATCTCTGAGAGATACGAGGTTTAGGGATTTTTAGCAACAATGACTGTTATCCCCTAATTCAAAAAATATTTATTCCAAAATTCTTTTCAATCTGCCTAAGGGGAGTTGGAACCCTAAGTCCGTTAACCCTAACCCTGTTACTTCGATTTCCTTTTTCTCAAAATCTGTTATAGATACATATTTGAAATTTTTTTATAAAAGTAAAGTATACCTTTCTGATAATACTGAAATCAGCTTTTGATTAATTTTTATTTTTTTATAAATTTACAAAATATTTAATTAGACCGTGAAATTTTACCCTATTTTGACACAAAAAAATTGTAAAAAATAAAGTTTTGAGTTTTTTAGAAAAAAAGCTCATTTCAGTATAATGAGAAAGGTGTACTTTACTGTATAAAATGTTTCAAACATCTATCTATAACAGATTTTGAGGAAAGATACATCGAACTTGCCAATTTCATATCTTTTGTTTTGACACAAAAAAATTTGCAAAAAAAAATTGGATTTTTTTCAAAAATCATTTCAGTATAATGAGAAAGATGTACTTTACTTGTATAAGAAATTTCAAACATGAACCTATAACAGATTTTGAGAAAAGATATATCGAAGTAACAGTGTTAGGGTTAACGGACTTAAGGTTCCAACTCCCCTTAAAACTTAAGTAAAATTGCCATCAGTAGATGGACTAGAAAAATTGCCGATCCAATTCGGTCAAAACAAAAAAAATGGCGTCCTCCTAGAAGGGCGGCCATATTCCTTTCGACCTCATCCAACTTGAATCTTGAATTGTATCTCTGGGAGATACGAGGTTCAGGGATTTTTAGCAACAAAGACTTTGTCCCCTAATTCAAAATAATAGTTATTCCAAAATTCGTTTCAATCTGCTTAAAAATTAAGTAAAATTGCCATCAGTAGACGGACTAGAAAAATTGCCGATCCAATTCGGTCAAAATAAAAAAATGGCGTCCTCCTAGAAGGGCGGCCATATTCTTTTCGATCTCATCCAACCTGCACATAGAAGCGATAAAGCGTACATCTGCAACAACACAAAATAACAGTTAACACGTGATTGACAAAGACGAGACAGTAGCGTGTGCACAATTGATCCGTCACTGACACTTGTTGACAGGACGTGACGCAGACACGTGTTTTCAGGAACATAAAGCCGTGCCAGGCTCGGCATTTTGCGAGTGTTTTTTCCTCAAAGGAAGAAAAAAAATAAAGGAGAGAGACCATTAAAATTTTCGGAGACGCTAGCGACGATTTAGCGAATTATGGATTTCCTTTACATAAGTGGTTTCTAAAGTGATCGGATTGCCTCATAGCCCATTGCAATTAAGTAAAATAGGGGGAAAAATTTATAAAGTTTTTAAATTTTGGTCAAACACTTCCTGAACCTCAAGGATATGAGGACCGAAAAGTTTCCACCCGTCGGGGGGGGGGGTAACTTCCCCCTTTAGGGGGAAAAAACTGAAGTATAGTGGGGTGTTTGGTCAGTTTTTCCTAGATTTCTTCATCCCTACACATTCGATATACAAAGTGGTATAGATGAATGTTGTAGAGCATGAAATTCTCCGTCGAATGAATACTAACACTATACATTTTGTTGCAGTAGTACGATGACAAACTCTTATCAAAATTCCAATGATTTTTCAGTTTTCAAAAAAAAAAAATTCATTATTCTTACAAAAGACGACCCATGCAATCAAAGATGCTATCTAAATAAAGTTTGTATGTATAAGTATTCACTTTTGTAAGCACATACATATGTCGGTGCACCAATACCAGAGCGCTAGTGTGGTGTGGAAGTTAGGAGAGAGCGTACAAGTAGTCCATTGCAATTAGACCGAAAAACGATACACAGGAGAGAAATTTATAAAGTTTTGAAACTTTGGCCAAATACTCTTCTGACATCAAGGAAACGGGAACCGTAAAGTTTTCACCTCTTGAGGGGGAGCTCCCCCCCCTCAAACTTGCAAAAACCATCAAAGCACAAAATGATAGTACCCAGCTTACGAAAACAATTATTAACATTGTTTATTTTTTAAAATGCAATAAATTATTTTCATAAATATTCTAATTATAGTGGCTTCATGCTGGCCATGCTTTTCTTACGGAAATTTATTCCTATGAATAAAAAAGTGAATAAAAAATGAAAGTAACACAGAATGATCACAGAATTATAGTTTTTCTCAATAATTTTTCATTTGTTAAAGTAGTAAATTAACAAAGTTTATTTATTAAGTTATTTATTATATCTGCGATATTATTCATGTCATTGACCTTGAATGGCCCGTATGCACAGAGTCTGCCTGCCTAACAGACATAGCAAAGTCAGCCACGTGTTATGTATCATGATAAAACTTCAGTGTTCTATAGAAAGGGAAAATTACAAGCAGTGCAATTGTTCAACCGCAGTAAGTACCTGCAAGATATCCCTGAGATCTTTAATAACCCTAAATCAACTTATACTCAGGATCAGGGAAATCGAAGGGCTGGTTCATACCTTTGAAGTTTTAGAATTGCCGAAAAGAGGGGTGGAAACCAGTTTTAACATCACTGCTCTGACAGGAAGCTTGTGGGGTCCGAGAGCGTCCACTGCCGTTTCTTTAATTCTAAGCTATTTTTTCTGTATTGTTCTTTGTTACTTGTTATTTTGGTGAAATATTAAGAAAATCTTTCATTTCTTGTAAGTATATCTACTTGTGCTGTCGCTACGTTCTCAAATTATTACAAGAAAACGAAAGACAAAGATGTAATATATTATATGTTTTCAGTATGTCCGAATCTGAATAAAATTTGGATCTCGAAATGTAAAAGGTAACATCATATAAATGTAAAATACGCTAGGATATGCATTGATAACTTTAGGCTAAGCGATTACATGGATGGCATAAGAAATCGCCTACTTGGTTTAAATCAAAAGAAAATTTGAAAACCCGATGCAGTTCCTTGTGGCAACTTGCCATTGCAAGATAATGGGGAAGATGTTTCAAGTAGAAGTGAGAGGAAAAGGAAAAGAAGTATTTTGCAGGAAACAAAAATCAGAATAAAATGTCGGACGCTTACAAAAGCATGCGTCACGACAGCTATGGAGCCATTTACTACATCAAAAACTGAAAACATTTGCTCATCTTGCTTTGAAACTCAAAAAAAAAATGCATTACTTCTGGAAAGAAATAGATTTCTTGATAATTAACTTGAAAAGACAAAAAAGGAGACAGAGAAAAATCAGAGGGAAAAAATAAAAGAAATGAAAACGAAAGCGCAAATTAGCCGTATTTTAACCGAAAATAAAAGCTAAAAAAGTAAACTGAAAAAAGTATCGAAAATAGCAGAAAATTAAAAAAAACTTAACATCAACTTAGATAAATGCCTTAATAGAAAATAAAAGCGAAATCAAGAGGACAGCAGAAGATATTTCGAGACATTTAGTTATTCGATCTATTTCCAGGCAGTCTTATTTATACTGCCGAAATCAGATTGGGATAGAATTTCCCAATGCTAGCACATTAAAGGGATGTTGTTCAAAATTTTCTTGTAGACCTGGTATGCTTCTTGATGGTTTGCTGGTTATGAAAAAAATACTAAATATATATAACTACATTATATTTATTACATATTTTAAGTATAGTTATAAAATGAATACGTAAAAATTACGTAAAAACGTATGTCTGATGCTTCGCAAGTATTTACAATGCATTATTTTGATATAAATTGTTTCTCTCAAATAAATAAAAAAAATGATAGAGGTAAACAAATAATACATTTTATTCAAAAGCAAATATTTAATAGTTCGAACCAGTCAGCTTTTTCAATAAGTGGATAGTATATGCCGACTGAAGCTAATTTTCATTTTTTTCTTTTCCCGTATATATTTTGTGGCAAAAAAGTCTCAAATAATTTATGGAAATGGTCGTGTATCTGATTGATCTCACTCCAAAAACTGGCATCCAATTTTAAATATTAAATAAAAAAGAAATTACATTAACATCAAAACCCTTATAGTAAAGGGAATTTCGTATTTTCGAGCGCGGAGTGTCAGCGTGGTGACGTCACGAAATTCCCCCACTAGTTCTTCGCTGAAGCCTCTATGAACCAGCTCTTGTATTTCTCTGGGCCTGCTTATACTGACATCGAAAGAGCAGGAGAGAGGTTCATCACAAAATTCCCCCACTGGTTATTCGCTGAAGCCTCTATGAACCAGCCCTTGTATTTTTCTGGGCCTGCTTATACTGACATCGAAAGAGCAGGAGAGAGGTTCATCATCGCATTGTACAGCAACACGAAGAAAGAGGAAAGTAGCTTGAATAAGATGAGAGATGACTGTTTCAATAAACTAATAGGTCAAGCGAGTTCTGCTATTCTTCTCCCCAAGTTACCTCCAACCACAGAAGCAGCACATCAACACTGCCGTCGCACATTCCACCAAGTGCAAACATGACAAGGAGAGTGTTTGAACCCATCGATCTGGGGATGGAAGTTAGTGAATAAGTCGTTGACGCCCATATACGCTATGAAATGACCGACGCCAGCTAAAATAGTGTCTCTAATTACTTGTGGATGTAATAAAAGGCTGTAGGAAAAAAATGCAAATTTGTCAGAGCTAACCTGCATTGTACTACTTCGTGCAAGAACTTCCAAGGCCAAAGCTGCATTAATAACGAAGCAATAGACATCGTCGAAGAAGAAGACGAAGATAATGATATCATATAAGTAAGAAGGAGCAATTACATTATTTTACATTATCTATGCAGAAATAATTTTAATCACAATTGTATTGCTAAATGAAATAATTTGCATTTAAATGTTGTAGTAAATATTTTTCCCACTTTCGATACTCTTTAATTCTTGATTTATGACTATTTTTCAAATTTTCAGTTAAGAGAAAGTTATGTGTTATTTGATGTTAGAAAAGCCTGGGTTTTAATCTGTGTTACAGGTATTCACTTCTAAAATGAAATGCAAATAAATAAAAAAAGACACTTACTCGTCCGCATAGACTTTTAAGAGCATTCGTAATTTTGATAGTTTATTACAACATTTAATTGGCAATTTAAAATTAATTATGGAAAAAAATTAAATATTTTTGTTGTTGTTTTTTACAGGAAAATTATGCCAGATACAAGCTTAAATCTATCATCATCGACATAATTTATAGAGAACTTAATTACTTATATTTACAAAGAATCATGGTGACTGCTTGTTTTATAAGCAAGTTATCGCCTATACGCGGTTTCTCTTTTTCGAAGTTTCGGGGGATGGGAGGAAGCTCCCCCTAGGGGATGGGAACTTTACGATTCCCGTTTCCTTGATGTCAGAAGAGTATTTGACCAAAGTCTCAAAACTCTATAAATTTTTCTCCTATTTGTCGTTTTTTCGTCTAATTGCAATGGACTATCAGCTTTTTCATCTATAGACAATAGTAAGTTCCTGCTTAATCAGAATAGCGTCGAATTTCGTGTGCTTGCCCCGGATTGAAAATGAATTCCGGATTCATTCCAAATTTCAACTAAATGACCCACAATTTAGTCAGGCGCAAGGAGTCGATAGTCAGGTGACCAGACGTTCCGCATTAACCAGCCCAGATAGCACAGCAAGTTATGCGATATTGCCCAATATTGTTTGGTATTATATAATATTATTCGATATTGTCCAATATTGTTTGGTATTATATAATATTGTCGATATTATCCCAATATTGTTTGATGATATATAATATTATTCATATGTATCCAATATTGTTTTGTATTATAATATTATTCGATATTGTCCAATATTGTTTGGTATTATATAATATTATTCGATATTGTCCAATATTGTTTGGTGTTATATACTATTATTCGATATTGTCCAATATTGTTTGGTGTTATATAATATTATTCGATATTTGTCAATATTTTGTGTGTTATATAATTATTCGATATTAGTCAATATTGTTTGTTGTTATATAATATTATTCCATATTGTCCAATATTGTTTGGTGTTATATACTATTATTCGATATTGTCCAATATTGTTTGGTATTATATAATATTATTCGATATTGTCCAATATTGTTGGTGTTATATACTATTATTCGATATTGTCCAATATTGTTTGGTATTATATAATATTATTCGATATTGTCGATATTGTCCAATATTGTTTGGTATTATATAATATTATTCGATATTGTCGATATTGTCCAATATTGTTTGGTATTATATAATATTCGATATTGTACAGTATTATACAATATTGCGAATATTGATCAACACCGTGAATATTGTATAATATTTTTGTGCTACTGGGGAAGAATAGTGACGAATGTCGACTATTTGTCCCGGATTCACCAAATTTGAACTAAATGACTCGGATTTTACTTGTGATCGACGGTCATGTGACTAGACGTTCCGGCTTAACCAGAGTAGTGACGAATTTCGACTATTTGTCCCAGCTTAAAAATGAGTCCCAGATTCATACCGCATTTGAACTGAATGTCCCACACTTTACAAATAAGTAAATAGCTCATATTAAAATGAACTAGGTTTACTTTTTTAAAAGAGTTAGTTAAGACAGCTAATTTCAAATAAAATCAGGAAAAGTCAAATATTCCTCAACTTTTTTGCTACCTTCTATAAAGATTTAAGTACTACATAAATGAAAAATGTGGGTAGGTAATGAATTATTTTTTCTGATTAAAAAGTCAATAAGTTTAAGCAATCTAATAAAATAAACACGTAGAATAATAATAAAAGATAATAGGCTAATATTTTTTTTTACATAGTCATATTTAAAGTTAATTTTACTTTCTTAATTATATAATTTTCTTATATCACATAATTATAAAATTGGGTATTGATTGTATAGTATTATTTATTAAATTATGGACAATATTCATGGTGCAATTACTGGATGCTCTTTGCATTGGCGCAAAAGTATATTGCTATCGCTATTGTTTACTTCCTTATTTTCCTTTTTGTATTCAAATATCTTTCTTTTATGTTTATTGGAGGTTGCAGTTTTGCGCCATTCTGTCTGATATAGAGTTTTTTTATATCATTTGATTAAATTATTTCCTTTTGTGCTTATCATAACGAATAACTTTACGACTGATGGGTTTCAACAACTGCGTTGCTTAGAAGCCAGGACTGAAAGGAATTTGCACTCTCTAGCGTTGACTTCTGTTGTTTGTTGTCTCATGTCCCTGGCCAAGATTAGAACAGGTCCATGACACCATGTCGCTCTAACAACTCCACAAGTCTTTGCCCTCCCCACTCCACAGCTGCCTCTGTAGAGCCAGCAGATCAATGATATGGGCAGGAGAAGCAGGACAGGAACAAGGGCAAGAAGAAAAGCGTTGACTTCTTTTTAACCTAAGCTTGTGACACTTCGTTGAAAAGCTTTCTTCAGTTGCATTCTCTTCCACCTGGTCCATTTTCATGTCTCCAACCCTCATGAAATTGGAAGAGAAAATGGCGTGGGGGGGAGGGGTTTTATTTTCACATATCTCCGAACAAACGGAATCTACGCGCACTGTCGACTTAGTTCAGTTTAGTTAGGTAAGATTAGTCTAACGTCTCATTTTGAAGCATGTTATGGTGTGACTAAAAATGTTAAGTTGAACCCTATAACTGAAAAATAATAAATACAAGAAAAATGGCACAATGATCGTAATAATAGTTAGTACATCAAAGGCAAGCACACTAATGAGTAAACAAGAAAAACACTATTTATTAACATTTATCCACGGCATTATTGTCTACACATCAAAATCTTAAAAGTCATCAAAACACGTGTTTGAAACATATGTATCGTTACTCTAAAAATGATTCAGTATAGTGATACGTTGTAAGAAAATATTATTTTAGCTAGTATAAAAATGTTAACATGGGAAAAAGAAACTCCAACTGCAGTTGAAAAAAAGTCTATCAAACGCATGCTAAAACTCAGGAAGAAAATTTTGAAGATCGAAAAAAATCGGTATTTAAAACCGGATACATTGACTCGAAGCCGAGATCTCCATCATGCTACACTTTTAGGAGGGACACCTGTGATGCTGAAGTCATTGGGATAATATCCTTAAAAGCTCATGGCAGTAGCTTTCAATTCATCTCACGAAAAACATGATTGGAACACCAAGCAGCAACTTGTAAAAAACAGGAATCCAAAAAAAAGGAACATCAACTCACATCCATTCTTCACCTCTCTATCACATCTAGCCGAACGAACCCGGAGAAGCACGTGTGTTCTACCTGTTGCCATACATACTCTTCTTAACAGAAACCTGTTCTAACGCAAGTCCAACTAGAACATTAGTCTGTGCACTTTCGGTCCAACTATAACACAATCCTGTTCACAAAGCAATAAGAGGGCTATTTCTGGACGGACCCCGCAATCTTGATTCTTGGTCAGATAACGGGGAAGAGACCTGAACCGGGAAATTTCCATCCAATTTTATGTAAAACACCAACAAGAGGGCGTTTGATCCTCAAAAGTCAGATTTAATGCGCACCTACACAGAGGGTCTTTCATGGAATCGGGATTCGAATCTGGAACCCTCTGGTGCCATAGCCAAAACTTTTACAACAGCATCGCAGTTTTTTCTCCGCCATATTCTGCGTTTCAGTGAAGATTTCCACATCCGATAATCTAATCTTTATACTCAGTCTTAAATATCAACTATAATTAATTCATAGTGTAGAGGGACGAGACTCATGTTTATATGGGATGTCGCTGTTGAAGAATTAATTCAATTTCAGGAACCATTTTCATTAGATGGCTAAATTCCACGACACAGTACATTAAAAGGTATAAGACGCAAGACAGAGAACAACGCAAGACAAGTACACAGAAGAAAAAGAGAGAGGCATCATGGAAAAAACCTGGATGGCTCTAGTAGCGCCACCTACCATGAAACGGAGAAGGCAGTGAATTGTAACCGCTACAATAGTGAAAACAAAGACCGACGAATTCGAATCTCAAAAATTGAATTCGTAATATTGCCGGTTCGTGTACAGATTGACATTTCCCTTATAGGAACAGGACGTTTCGTTAAAAATATTTATATGAGCATTAATTATGAAAGACAGTCATAAAAGAAATTATTTTACGTGAAATTGCATCCATAGAACATAATAGAAGTTTGCCAGAAGTTGACACCAGAATATTTACATTTAAAAAAATGGAATTGTAAACCATTCAAGTTTCAATTAGTACCATTTTAAGAGTGGTATATCCAATTCAAGTCATTTTTATTTTTAAAAAATCATTTGTCTAATTTTTTTCATTTTTCGAATGCGAAATTAATATAATTATATTTATGCCCGTTTACTTTTAGTCCTCAAAGATAATCCCATGAAAAGCATTTGCAATTCCATAAACATTTATATTTCCTGGTAAAGTTTCCAAATAAAAGAGCAAGGTAAAATGTACTCGGTAATAAACTTGGACATTTCCAAACGATATATACCACAGATACACCAGCCATTTTCATTGCTTTTCACTTAAGAGCTGATCGATAAAGTTTTTTATTGCAAGAAAAAAGAATTCCTCCGTGGAATAGAAATCTATCGAATTTTTTCCTTTGCTGTCAAAAGCAGCAATTGCCTATCCGAAGGAAAACACGAACGGTTTTTTTTTCTTTCTTTGTGCCATGAACTAATTGAGAGTTTATTTCCCGGTCGACAGTTAAAGCATGCGGTTGTCAAAAAAGAAGCAAAAACTCTTTTATCGCTAATATTTTAATTTAAGGATTCGAAACAGAACTTAAAAAATATGTACCAGAGACGCTATTAACCACCATCGTTGGAGATAAAAAGGTTTTTATAGAGGCTTATAAAAGTATTTTTATGCACAGTGGAGAGATGTCTAATGACCAGCGGGAGTGGTCTCCCCTAAACTTTCTCGTATACTTTCTAAGTGGAGATTCGTCAAAATCTCGAGTTCGAATTTTTTTGACGATTACAATACTTTCTCTTTGTATACTTCGTATACGAGAAAGTAAAACAAAAAAACAAACAAACCTGAAATCAAATATCTGTTGCCACGTTTCAAAAAAAATATTACTTTGAAGCAGGTGCGATAAAATAGGCAATGCAATGAATACTAAAGCGAAAATTTTGCTTTGGAATTGAATTCCCAAGAAAACAATTTTTACTACCACAAACGTAACAATTGCAAAAGCGCGTGAATAAAAGATTTGCTGAAATAATGAGATCGGTTTGATTTACAACAATAAAAAAAATGTTAACAATTGATGTTTGATAATATTATTTATTGTTGTAAATAAAATTTACAACAATAACAGATTGCTACCAATACGCATGCGCATGAGAATCGGATTAAAAGAAATTGAATATGCAATTTGAACGCTTCTTTTTGACGGATTTTGCCCAAACTTTTATACGGACCTACATTCATAACGATAAAACTGTGTACCAAATTTTATCCATTTAGCTATTCAAGTTTTTGAGTTATAGCGTTCACATGACCGTGGACATACAAATAGACAGACTTCCCGTTGACGAATTTTGTCCAACATTTGATAGAAACCTACAAATTATGTTTAAAGACCACATACCAAATTTCATCCCCGTAGCCCTAATAGTTTTCGAGTTGTCGTGTTCACAGACAAACACACACACACACAGACAGACACACAGACATAATTCCAAAATTGTGTTTTTCGGACTCAGGGAGGTCTAAAACGTGGAAATTCGTCAAAATCTCGAGTTCGAATTTTTTGACGATTACAATACTTTCTCTTTGTATACTTCGTATACGAGAAAGTAAAAAGAAGTTCAGCCGGTATAAAAAAGAACAGCTATAAAGTAAAAGTTATTAAAAGGAATTTAAAAACCTAATGCATGACGAGCAGCAGTAATAAAAAAGCTTATGAAGGATTACGAATAAAGAACATAGCATTCCGCATTTATGCATGCATCATAATTATTTCATTATTATTGCATCATAACTGTATAATGATGTTTGCATCATAATCATAAAAATGAGCTTTAATTTGAAGTTTAAAATGTTCCCTTAGCAAGTAAGCTAGCACAGTAGTCATCATCTTTCAGTATGGAGCAAGTTGTCAATAGGCAGTTTACAAGTGACGTCAGAGTCACATGACTACCATGGCCGGATTATGAAATAGGCGAAGTAGGCAACTGCATCGGGCCCCACAACTTTAGGGGGCACGAAGGTCTCAAAATATTGTTGCAAAGCTATAAAGTTGTTTCCCTGAGATACTAATCTTGGCGACAAATGTGGCGACCTTGTCGACAGATTTGGCGATAAAGTTGGCGACAAAAGGAATTTTCTAGAAAGACCTCGAACTTTCAACCTATTTCTACTGGCTTCATGAACTTTCTGGAGATTACGTCACTTCCTACGTAATGACGTCACTTCTTGTTGAAAGAGTATAAAAGCAAGCTCTCAAGCCAAGAAGAGTTAGTTGGAATTTGATCAGCAAGCAAGCTGGTGAGCTGATAAGAAACCTTTGACTGTTGTGTTGAGATTTATTGGTGATCTCTGCTGTGAATTTTTACGAGTGCTGTTTTAATTCTTGTGCTACGTTTCTTCACTTAGAATATTTGTAAAATAAAGAGCTTTTTTTTAAATCCTGCTTATTGGACTGCATTCACGCACACCCAAAGACGATTTTGTCACAATATTTTCCCTTATGTCAACTCAATGGCCGGACGAAAGAAACAGGTTGTCAGTGGAGACAACTGAAGCAATTTTGATTTGTCATTAGAATTTTAAAATGACTTGAGCCTAATTTTTATTTCCTCGCATAACAAAGAGAAAGTATTGTAATCGTCAAAAAATTCCAACTCGAGATTTTGATGAATCTCCTCGATTTAGACCTCCCTGAGTCTGAGAAACACAATTGTGGAATTATGTCTGACTGTGTGTCTGTAAACACGATAATACTATTAGAGCTACGGGGACGAAATTTGGTATGTGATCTTTGCGCATAATTTTTATGTTTCTATCAAATTTTGGACAAAATCCGTCCACGTGAAGTCTGTCTGTCTGTCCGCGTTCATGTGAACTCTATAACTCAAAAACTTAAATAGCTAGGTGAAAAATTTGGTACGCATTTCTTTCATCAGAAATGTAGGTCCGTATCAAATTTTGGGCCAAATCCGTCAAAGGGTTGACTGTCTGTCGGACTGTATAATCTCTTACTGGTAAAAATTATATCTCATAAACCCTTTGGCTTTGATAAATAAATAATGTGTGTCTGTCTGCGAACACGATAACCCGAAAACTATTAGAGCTAAGGGATGAAATTTGGTATGTTATCTTTACACATCATTTGTAGGTTTCTATCAGATTTTGGACAAAATCCGTCTACGGGAAGTCTGTCTGTCCGCGTTCATGTGAACACTATAACTCAAAAACTTGAACAGCTAGATGGATAAAATTTGGTACACAGTTTTTATCATCATGAATGTAGGTCTGTATAAAAGTTTGGGCCAAATCCGTCAAAGGGTTTACTGTCTGTCTGTCTGTATAATCGCATACTTTGAACGCAATAATTTCTTAACAAAATTACTCAGATAAATAAAATTTTACATGTGGCCTTCTAACCTTAATTGTAGATTTGTCTCCAATTTTTGGGTCTATTATTAAAAAAAGCGTTAAAATTGCAAATTTGTTTTTCCTTATCGTACTCAGCCCTATTGCGTAATAACGCCGGCTTCTGTTTCTCTTTCCGCTTTTCTGCGTCAAACGACCTACGGAAACTAGTGGTATGACTTTTTGTTCATTTTTTCTCCACTGCGCTAGGGGAGCTTGTTCTTTTTACTGCCTTTTAACTTATTTTTTCTCTACATGTGTTGGGGAGTACGCGAGAAAGTTTAGGGGAGACCACTCATGTTGCTATCATTATGTGAAAGAACAAACTGATAAAGAAAGTAAAATCCACTTTAAAAAATGACAGAGTTAAAAAGTAATAGCCTTGCATCTATTTTATTATTCTACGTGTGTATTTATTAGATTGCTTAATCTTTATTGATTTTTTATCAGATAGAATAAACTATTCCTACACACTTTTATCATGTTTTATTTATTTGACACTTAAACAATCGTATCAATGTTTGGAAATTATGGCAACCCTACGAATATAGATGAATCAGCAGGTATGTAAAACGATAAAAGTGATAATGAAATATTTTATCTGTGCTTCTTTAACCTTTCCTCTGTTTTTTGTTCTAAACTTTTTGTAATCGACTTTTGTCCAAGATCCCTTCCTCCTACAACTAGGCTGCGTCGAGACTATGTTATCGGATTCCAATTCGTCACTTTTTAAATTTTAAAAACTCTCGACACTTCAGCAAATAGTCAGCACTAAAAAATTCTAAAAAGTAAAACAAAAATGAACTTCATGCAAGTTTAGCCAGCGGGAGTGGCCTTCCCTAAACTTAATCGTATACTTCTGAAAAATTTGTAATTTCTCGTCCCCCTGCGTAGATAAAATATTCGAACCTACTGTAACCCAGAATACAATGACTATCGGAAGGTTTTTCATTGTAGATTAAAGTGATTGTAAAATATTTAGGTGAAGAATCATATTCAAAGAGAAGAGTATGTATTAAAACTAAGAAATATTTATTTTCTATCACCTCTAGTAAGCTCCGCTAATCCGAGGCGTGCGCGAGCGAAAACGGGAGAAAAGGACCTCGTTCGCTTTCGCTAAACAGCTTGCGCATGCGCAGAGATTGCTTCCAGTACGCAAGTAAAACAAGTATGCGATTATACAGACATAAAGGCAGTCAACCCTTTGTCGGATTTGGCCCAAAATTTTATACGGGCCTACATTCATGATGATAAAACTGTGTACCAAATTTCATCCATCTATCTATTCAAGTTTTTGAGTTACAGTGTTCACATGACCGCGGACATACAGACAGACAGACTTCCCGTTAACGGATTTTGTCCAAAATTTGATAGAAACCTACAAATTATGTGTAAAGATCACATACCAAATTTCATCCCCGTAGCTCTAATAGTTTTCGAGTTATCGTGTTCACAGACACACAGACAGACATAATTCCAAAATTGAGTTTTTCGGAATCAGGGAGGCCTAAAACGTGGAGATTCGTCGAAATCTCGAGTTCGAGTTTTTTGACGATTACAATACTTTGTATATTTCGTATACGAGAAAGTAAAAAACTGTTATTAATGAATTCTCTATACCCACTCACAAAATATCTTTTTTCGAGGTCTGTGTATATTTTGATAAAAATCGCATTGCTTATTATATTTTTAAGAAACACCGGACTGAAATAACATTTTTTTCGCGCGAATGATATCTGAATAAACGAGAAAAAAACAACTCAGCTAGATATTAAAATATTACAGCCGTTGTTTAGTTATCCAAGACAATTTTGGTTCAAAATTGTTTTAAGTTTTACAAATTTCATTTAAGGAAAAGAAGTATCTTCCATAAAGTTAAATGGAAGGCATTAACATTGTGGATGAATCTATCTGTAGGAAAATTTATTGTGAAATATGTTGTTTACGTTTAAATTTCTTCTTTTGGCAAACGTTTTAATGGTTTAGTTTCTCCATTGTTTCAGGTAATAATTCAATAAGACTCAGGGACAAATTAGTCAAATACTATATTTACTTAAAGACATCTCTATGTGGCCTTTTCAAGAGTCACGAAATCTAAAAATATTTTTGTAACAATTTCAAAGACAATTGAATTCTACCATTAAATATTGTATACAAAGAAGTAATTCAAATCGCAAATCATTTTTTACAAGAGAAAACTGTTTTTGCTATTTTGTGTGTTAAACTTCGTAGAGTATTTAATTTTAAGAACCCAACAAAAGAATAAATCATTTTTTTTGGGCAGGGGCATTTGAATATGCTGAAGTTTCGCACGGGTTTATTTGTGGTTAATTATTTCTCATGTGCAATAGACGCACATTCCAACGCATTACATCCACCAACATTTACGAGGTTCAGGATTTTACAAAACTCTATTTTAAAACTCAAAATAATTTAAATTTGTATTATGAAAACACATGGTTCAAATAAGCAATTCTTTCATAAATGATAAAAGAATAGAATGAAAATTTAAAACCAAAAAAAATGAAAGGCTCAGTTCGGGTCCGCGCTGGAGAGTTTTCGTAAAAACGTTGGGATAAAATCATAAAACAAGTGTTTCGTATTAATATGTAATTTAATTATCAATCTCTTTAATACAATATTTACACAGAGTAATATAATGGTTACAGAATAGATAAATCACAAGCTACCACAGACCGTTGCTTCATGCGATAAACTTGTGATTTATCTATTCTGTAACCATTATACTACTCTGTGTAAATATTGTATTAAAGAGATTGATAATTAAATTGCATATTAATACTAAACACTTGTTTTATGATTTTATTCCGAGGTTTTCACGAAATATTTACGTCGCGGACCCGAATTGCGTCTTTCTTATGTTTTATTTAGAGTAGATTTTGATGACGCCATCTGTTGACAGTATATAAAACTACATTTCGCGTATGCGCAGTAAAACATTATTTACTACAAATGCTCTATTTCCCGTAATATTCAAATTTTTGAATTCAAATTTTAATACAATGTTTCTTTTACGCATTGTCAAGTATTCTGTAAATTTCGTACAATCCGAAAAAAAAACTCTGCATGTTATAATCAGAAAAACATGCGGAGTTTGAAATTTTTAATTTAATACCGAATTTTACTAATATTCTGATAAATATTTTTATTGCCTCACTTTGAGTCCTGGTAATACTCCTCGAGCTCTTTAAAATGACACCAGAATCAAGCTCCTAGCTAAACGCGTTTCCACGCTACACTTATTTATAACCTTACATGAAACTAATTCATACCAATGACGCGCATGCGCCTACACAGTGTACGATGACGTCAAATGCAAAGCAAATACTATGCGCCAAACTCTTACAGATATTATACATCCGTTGTGGGGGTCAACCATTCTTTTCGCATTATTAGTCTCGTAGTTATTAGCGATACAAATCTGACGGTATTTTGTCACACACGAAAGTACGACCGACTATCACCGTAACGAGCGGAAAGGCGTTCTCACGGCAGAACGAATGAGACGCTACTTTGAGAAGAACAGTAACTTTTCACAAAATACTTAGAAATAAATTTCATTGTTTAAATCTCTATATTTGCGAAAAATTGTATATTATTTATATAATAAATTATGCAGTAGTTTACATGCACTATTCATCTTATAAATTTCATTATAAAATAAAGATTTTATATCCATTCCACTTAAACTCGGTTCGAAGATATTGGGTTTCTAAATACCAAGGCGCAAAATAGCCAGGCCATAAAACCCAAAAAACTCACTCACTTCTAAATTCCAAGAAAGTTTTGTTACTGTTCACAGCTGCTTATTCAGTATCATCGAAAGCTGCATGCTTGCAAATCCATTCTTTTACAGAATGCTAAATGATATCCTTACACTAGATGCATTAAGAGTCTACTCCTGAGTCTAGTCCAACTCGTGCAAGTTTGACAATAAAAGATGATATTCTAAGAATGTGAGTCTACTCCTGAGTCTAGTCCAACTCGTGCAAGTTTGACAATAAAACATGATATTCTAAGAATGGGAGTATAGTAGATATTCTAAGAATGTGAGTATAGTAGATATTCTAAGAATGTGAGTATAGTAGATATTCTAAGAATGTGAGTATAGTAGAACACAGTACAGGATAATTCAAAACAATTGCACAGCTGCATGATTGCAAATCCATTCTTTTCATTAAATGATATCACTCACACTAGCTGCATTAAGAGTCTACTCCTGAGTCTGTCCAACACGTTACAAGTTCTTGCCAATAAAAGATGATGATATTCTAAGAATGTGAATAATGTAGAATATTCTTAAGAATGTGGAATATAGAGATATTCTAGAAATGTGATAAGTAGATATTCTACGATAGTAAGATAAAAAATGTGAGATAGTAGAACACAGTACAGGATAATTCAAAACAATTGCACAGCTGCTTAATTGCAAATTCATTCTTTTACAGAATGCTAGATGATATCACTACACTAGCTGCTTTAACAGTCTACTCCTGACGTCTAACGTCCAGCTACAATGTTGCCAATAAAAAAGATGATATTCTAAGAATGTAGTTGTAGTATTCTAGTGATATTTAGAATATTGAAATAAGACTAAATAAGAATTATATATAGAAACATTGGTACAGGATAATTCAAAAAACAATTGCACAGCTGCTAATTGTCCAAATTCATTTCTTTACAGAATGCTAGATGATCATCACACATTGCTTTCTTAACAGATTACTCTAGTCTACTAACTCTGTACAAGTTTGATCAATATAAGATATTCTAAGAATGGAGCTATAGTAGATATTCTAAGAATGTGAGTATAGTAGATATTCTAAGAATGTGAGTATAGTGCAGATATTCTAGATTGGATATGATATCTAGAGGGTATATTTAGAACTTACGACCAGGATAAATTCAGAAACAATTTTGCGCTCGCTTAGTTGCTAGAATTATTTCTTTACAGTGCTGTATGATATCACTACACTAGTGCTTTAACAGTCTACTCCTGAGTCTAGTCCAATCAAAGTAAGTTTGACCAAAAAAAGATGATATTCAAGAAGTAGAGTATAGTAGATATTCTAAGAATGTGAATATAGATAGATATTCAAGAATGTGAGTATAGTAGATATTCTAAGAATGTGAGTATAGTAGAACACAGTACAGGATAATTCAAAACAATTGCACATGCTGAATTGCATTACATTCTTTACAGAATGCTAGATGATATCACTACACTAGCTGCTTCACGGTCTACTCGACCAGTCTAGTCCAACTCGTACAAGTTTGACAATAAAAGATGATATTCTAAGAATGTGAGTATAGTAGATATTCTAAGAATGTGAGTATAGTAGATATTCTAAGAATGTGAGTATAGTAGATATTCTAAGAATGTGAGTATAGTAGAACACAGTACAGGATAATTCAAAACAATTGCACAGCTGCTTAATTGCAAATTCATTCTTTTACAGAATGCTAGATGATATCACTACACTAGCTGCTTTAACAGTCTACTCCTGAGTCTAGTCCAACTCGTACAAGTTTGACAATAAAAGATGATATTCTAGAATGAGTTATAGAGCTGTGTCTAGCAATTGAAATCAGTGTCAACTCATTCAAGATTGAGGCAATAAAGAGATATTCTAAGAATGTGAAGAGCAGTGATAGTTCTAAGAATGTAGGAGTAGTAGATATTCTAAGAATGCGATACTAGTAGATATTCTAAGAATGAGTTACTAGTCTAGGTCATCCCAAAAAAATTGACTAACAAGAATGTTAATGAGTATAGTAGATATTCTAAGAATGTGAGTATAGTAGAACATGCAACAGGATAATTCAAAACAATGCACAGCTGCTTAATTGCAAATTCATTCTTTTACAGAATGCTAGATGATATCACTACACTAGCTACATTAAGAGTCTGCATTCAGAACAATTGCATCGAATACAAATGGCTGTAACTTCCTTGCAAATTACGATAGGAATAAAAGATTTAACCACAAAGCTTAAAGTTTCCTTCTGTATTGTGGTTAAATTTTTTCTACGTAATAATTGCCCCGTATGACTTCCCTTGGTCACACGGTCAAGATCCGTGCAATAGTCCAGTTTACGTCATAGACGTCCACATCACGTCTAAAGACAGAAGGAAACTTAAAAGTTTTGTCTGCGCACGTAATAATTACATTATATGACTTCCCTTGGTAGCACGGGCTACTTGCGTGAGGTAACCATTTCTGAGTAACGATATTAGCAGCCATTGATGCGTGTTGGACAGTCACACACGTTTTCTGCGTGTGGCTGTCTGAATCTTCTGAAAATACTTCTTCTATCTTCATTTCTCTGGGATATGTCGCAGACTCATTTTTAACGCATCCTTTGCAGAGAATGAACTGAAGGTACTCACAGAGAATAGTGAAATGGACTACCGAATGGATGTTATCCATGCGACTAGAATAGTCACTATAAGCAGTTATTAGGTATCCAAACACAACTTTAAGCTTTCTTCAGTATTGTGTTCAAATGTTTTCTTCCTACCGTAACTTACAAGGAAGTTGTAGCCATTTGTAATCAATGCAATTGTTTTGTATTACTCTGTATAGTAAAGATTGAATATCTAAAGACAAAAAATAAGGATTTAATATCTAAAAAGAAAAATAATAATAGAAGCAATTTAATTGATGTGTGCAAGTGCCGCATCATCTAGGAAAAAATTGCGAAGTACAAAATAAATACAAATACTAATAAAGGGAATTCTTAATTTTGGAAGAGTTAAAAATACAAATATAATAGCAGACAACGATAAGAAGTAAGAATCCGGTAGATGACTTCATCAGAGGCCATTCATTAATGCAGATTTAAAACTAGAATAGGTTTTCTCTAGAGGAAAAGGACTTTAAGGTCTGACTTTTTCTTTCTAATATATTCCGGAATGGGTTCAGGCCTTAGAGGAAATTAATATTAAATTCAGACCTTAAAGTCTTTTTCGTCTACAGAAAACCTATTCTAGGTTTGAATCTGCATGGCTGAATGGCCTCTGATGAAGTCCTCTACCGGAATCTTACGTCTTATTGTTGTCTGCTATTATTTTACAGTTATAAATTGACTAAATTTATAAATTAATTAATAAAACATTAATGGACAAACGCAACAGCCTCAAGTGATTGCAAAGTACAATCACTTGAGGCTGTTGCGTTTGTACACTAAAAGATGTATTGTCATCGTTTTTGTCTAAATCTGCTGTTTATTATCTATACTTTTCTTTCTTTTTATTTAATTTTTGTTTAGTTTATCTATTTTCTGCTATTATTTTTGTATTTTTAACTCTTCCACAATTAAAAATTCCCTTTATTAGTATTTATATTTATTCTGTATAGTAAGCTAATCAATTATACACTTTGCAACAGTTTCTTGTCCCATTGGCCGATTGGAACGGACGACAAACGTATGATAATTGCTCCAAAATTTGATAGATATCTACAATTCTGGTGATAAAACCATGTACCAAATTTCTTTCATCTAACTCGCCATGTTTCTCAGTTATCACTTTTACAAAATAGACAGACGGACATTATCCCCAAAATGTTTTTTTAGGGATCAGAGAAGACTGAAATTCATCAAAATCTAGAGTTAGCGTAGATTGTTTTACGATTGCAATAATTTCTCTTTGTATATTTCGCATACAAAAAAGTAATAATCCTATCCTATAATATTAATTGGAGAATAAAACTCCGTGCTTTAATAAATTAATATGACATAATTTTGTATTTATTATTTTACTAATCGATTGATGGTATCTTTATTTTGTTCTATCACGAATAAAAGGACCTGATTCCACTGAAGATTCGCTGCTTTTGTGGGATTGATTCACATTAAATCTTTCGTGAATCAATCATTATACCGATGGTGTGATTTGGAAGTTAGAAGACGAGGTTACTGGCTGAAATATTCTCCTCGTCTTCTGACAGTGCTTGAAAATGACAAGATCTGTGGCGAAGTACTGTTCAGCAGTGGATTCCGAGACTACCACTTTTGGTCGATTTCACACCGGAAAGGGGTGTCAGGCAATGAGTCATATGAGCGCATTTCCGGAGGTCTTTGTTAGATCACGCTCAGTAAAATGTAAACATCACCCTTCCATTCTTCACCTGCCCCCTATTTTGATGAAAATAACTCCGCCCGGCGCATGCGCAAAAGCGCGGAGGGCTTCCGAATCCGTTGCTGTACAATACCCCTTGTATAGCTTCAAAATGGGACTTTAATCTACTATACTTTAACTAATCTTCGCTAGTCGTTGCTACTTAAAAACAAGGAACATCTGAGAATGGGTTTAAGACCTGCTTTAGGATTTATTTGCAGTTGGTTAGGTAAGGTTCTATTTTTGATCGTGATTAACTGACAGGGCAAAAGGACGGAAAGACTTGGATTTATTAGTTGTTGCTTTCGGTTGTTAGAAATAACTCTCTCCCAGAAAAAACTCTACTAAGCGTATTTCTCCAACAGGTAGCTCCGAAACTGCACTTAAATCATACATAACTTGACTAGATTTTACTATTCAATCTTACTTTAACCTTGCACTTGTCCCAATATCTAATAATATTTATCACTAACCATTTATGTATGATTTTAAGACTTTTACCGTTCTTTAACATATAATTTTTCCTTCGTGAATTGCTCTTTTAACCTTTATTTGGCGCAGCATAGCCGAAACCAACTTTTGTGCCAGTAAAAAAAAATTCCATTCCATTCCAATCTGCGTCTATTAAGCAGGCTATTCATATCTACTCCAAGACGGAAATTTTGGAACACGGGAAGGAAAAAGCAATCGTCAAGGTCGAAAACATATGAAATTTAGAACAAATTATTCAAAGCGATGGAATTCAACAAAACCAAACTCCAGCCATTCATGCGCCAATTCCCATTTGAGACCCCGAACGAGGCTAGGGCGGCATATCAAAAGGTTTCACTTCAAAGATCACACCCTTGTAGCAGGGTGTCGATCTAGTCATTCGTTTGATGTGCCGATTAGCCTCGCAAAGGGTCTCTCCAAAAAATCGGCGCACGAACTGCCGGAGTTTGGTTTGGTTGGAAATCCGACTTTTCAAAGCCGCTATGCTATTTTCCATAGGTTTTCAACCTTGACGAATGTTTTTTCCTTCTCGTATTCCAAGAGTTTGGTTTGGTTGGAAATCCGACTTTTCTAAGCCGCTATGCTATTTTCCATAGGCTTTCGACCTTGACGAATGTTTTTTCCT